>LGSN01000111.1:0-63402 GCA_001314375.1 Phytophthora podocarpi | reverse complement strand
TCTAAATAAGACTCTTAAACGGCTGATTTAGAATTGGATTAGACATTCCGACCGGTTTTCACAATATTATTTATTTTAATTGGTAAGAACTGTAATAGCACCCCATGGGGCGCTATTAAAGACTTCGGCAACTATGAAGCCAAATGTACTGGTCTAGTCAATGTGTGTGAGTCGTGTTGAGTTAGGAAGAGTCTCTAGTCATTCAGTGCTTCAGCTTCGGCAATAGTGTCGATGAAGGGGATTAGGCACTTGCTTAAAGCAAATGTGTAAAAACAAAAAATTAAAAAAATTATAAAGTACTCATTAAAATTTAAGTACTTTGTCAGATTTCTGAAAAATCGAATCAGGAGTGAGGGCACTAATAAAGGGTGGATATTATCACAAGTCGGGGCACCATTAGACTGATGGGGACAGTTTTATGAAAGTTTCATGATGTACACAAGTTGTGTAGCAAAACGCTCGAAAGTTCTGGATAAGCAGAAGGAAATTCCTGTATTTTGCTTCCACACCCATAAGTTCACGCAATCAAAGGATTTCCTTTTGTTTGCAAGTAAGCACAGCGTGATCACAGGGGTTATTATAGTTGATTCCGACCGACTGCACAGTTCTCACTTTTAGTTACCGGTAACCTCAGCGTCGCAGAGAACAACAAGCATGGGACGCGCGTTAACTTTGCTGATGCTCGCGTATGTCTTCCTGGTAACCATTGAGGCCGTCTCATCGGCAGCAGAGCTCAAGGGTATCAAGTTGACGGACGACCCAAACAAGAGATTTCTGAGAATCACGGGGACGATAAACGACGACGCTGATGAAGAAGAAAGATGGATCCCGGCAAGCGTGCTCGTAAGCTGAGTAAGCTTGCGACGAAGTGGAACATGCCGAAGACCGCGAAAAATCTACCATTTCGGGCGTGGTTGAAGGCGAGATGGGACCCCAATGATTTATACGTGCACTTCGGCTTTAAAGGAAAGGAACTGGCAGTGGTTAAGAAGGACCCGAACTATCTTGTCTGGCTCAAGTTTTCCCAGATTTGGCGTAACAAGGTGGTCGTTATATGACTTAAAGGAAAATTATCGTTTTGTTTCACCAGGAGATTCAATTTGCCGCTTAGACTTGCCCCTATTAATAAAGTTTTGGCGTCTTACTTGAGTGCCTTGTATTCATGATAGGGTCGTATCATTTAGGCGTACTGCTTTACCACTAGCCACCTTAGTATATCCACTAGACACCAGAAAATAACGCGGGGGGGGAATCAAACTATGAGTGGCATTTTGTAGCATGTTGCATGAGCGACGGTGGTCAAATTGCCTTCGAACACGCCGAAGAACGCAGTCCAACCACTGAGTGTGCAATCTAAACGGTGCAGTCCCCGCAGCGAATTTATGGAAATTGACTCCATGGCGTCCCTTATTCTAGTGATGCCAATCAACGAGATCTTCACGAAACGTCACTATCGGATCCGCCACTTCCTCAAAACATGCACAAACGCTTGAGCGCCGCCGGCACCAATGCCGCCGTCTCCTCTATCGACAAGCAAGGTGCAGTTCAGCTCAAGAAATTTGCATCAATTGACAAGAAGAAGCGGTCAAAACCCAGCAGGTCAAGTGTCTCCATCCCCGTTTTGAGTCTTTTCATCCTGTTGGCTGGAGTTTTGCTGCTGCGAACTTCGTGGTTCAACGCTTCAGATGTTAAAACGGAGCTACTATCGGAAGATAGAAAGGTTGCTGCCTTTATGGATTGGTTCCGTGCTGCGGGTGGCAACGTCAGCGACAAGATCGCAATTCAAACGTTCTCCGAAATGGGCAGAGGTGGCTAGATACTTACAACCAATTAATAGGGGCTCTAGTTTGATCCTTGTGGAACTAATTAGGTACAACGTTGTGGTCATTTGTAGGTGTAGTTGCATTGCAGACTGTGGAGATGAACGACGAGCTGCTCTTCGTTCCGAAGAATATCATCATGTACGGGTTTGAACATGTTGGTAGACCCTAGCAGACTGATATTTCCACTAACTACCTGGTTGTTGTGGATCTGTAAACGCTTGTAGCTGCTATGATACAATCGCACAAGAATGGAACTCGCAGCCGAAGCTGAAAAAGAAGTTGATGAAGCTGGAGAGCGATCAAGAAGAGCTGCTGACGGCATTCTTGCTATTGGAGCAAGCAAAGGGGAAAGAGTCTCGATGGGTTCCATACTTGCAACTGCTGCCGTCGTTTTCGTCGCGAAATGGTGTGGCCTCACCACTGCTCTTTGCCAGCGATAAAGACGTTGAGGATTTACAAGACGAGCGTATGATCAATGCTACACGAAGCGAGAGACAGCGCGCCAAGCAAGCGCATGGTCGATTCAAGCGCCGCTTCCGCTCTTTTGCGGACGATGAAGCCTTGGAACTATCGCGATATGTCTGGGCTCGCTTCCTCGTTAATTCACGAGCATTTTCGATCCGAGGACAACGTGTTCTGGTGCCATTTGGAGATATTTTCAATGGGGAACCGGGCGACGAAGCTCGACAACACGACAACGGGCAACGCTTCCTGCAGTTCCACGATCTCCACCCAGAAGGTATGACCGTCCGAGCTGATCGCGGCACACAAAATAGGGAACAGCTCTTTGAAGACTACGGGGACAACAGCAACTACGTGTACTTCCTGCATCACGGATTCCTCATGGGCGATAAAGGTTTTGATTGTGCATCTGTTCGTCTCCCCCCGCTAGCTCAAGCCTACACACTGGATGAAAGAAACAAAGAGCAAGCAGAAACCTTAGCTTCCAAGTCTCGAGTCTTGTCGCGTATTCGAGTCAATGATGCCTCTCTGGCTTGTATTTCTCGTACTGGAAAGCTGGAAGACCCTGGCTTGGTGCGCATTTACACGGCCCTGTACAACATGGATGCTGGACAAACTGCAGCTTGCAACGACGCCAAAACATTTTCGGAGTGTTTTCCGATGTCAGACTTTGATGATAGTGAGCCTGACCAACAAGGAATATCGCTGCTGCTAGATGGTATCCGTCAGCAACTGGAACGCTATCCAACTACTCTTGAGGAGGACCTTACCACAATGGACGAGCACGACGATGGTGCGGTGTTTGGCAGCAACAAACACGCTGTAGCATTCCGGTTGAGTCGAAAGCAGATTTTGCGTGATGCCCAGTTGATTTTGAAGCAGCAAATGCGGTTTCTCGAACAGGAAACCAAAGTCGACGATAAAGACGATTTCCTTAACTCTGCGAATGAGCTTGAACCCGACGAGGCTGGTTCTGGAAGCAACAAACTTGAGCGGTTCGAGCAATGGATCGCTCGCCATCACTTCCCAGTAAACCATTTAGAGTTGCGGTACGTCAGCGGAGCAGTGGGCTACGGAACTTTTGCTGTTAAGCCCCTCGCTAGTGGAGAAGTGTACTTGGAAGCACCAGTTCAAGTCGTCATGAATGTGCGATCTGCTCTGAAGTCACGCTGGGTAAGCCGAACCATGCACGAGCTTCAGAAGCAGCGTGTGAGTGTCTCTAGAGAGGAAATGCTGCTGCTCCTTCACTTGTTAGAGGAAAAGTTTGGTCCAAACCATCTCCAGTCGCGCTGGAAGCCGTATCTGGACATGCTGCCCATTTTAAATGACCAGGACAACACCTTGGGTTCGCCTCTTTTCTATGCTGAAGGTGACGAACAGCTGAAGATACTCGAAGGCACCGATCTGCTGCCACTCGTAACAAACTATCGCCTGCGAGTCGGTCAGTCGTATGCTGCTCTCTCTGAACACCTCAAGCGATCAGAAACATCCGAGTGGCTAACTGAAAGACGCTTTCGTTGGGCTAACGCCATACTCGACTCCCGCAGCATTTGGTGGAACAGTCAGCGCCAACTCGTGCCTCTTCTCGATATGGTCAACTGCCAGGAACTGAACTCGGAGCACAAGCCGCATCACACGAAGCTCGACTCATCCGGTCGCCACGCAGTCACGAAAGCATCTTGGGACTTCGAAGCTGGCCAACAAGTCGTCGAGAACTACGCCCAGCCGAACTACATTTACCTGCTCTATCACGGCTTCGTGCTGGACTCCAACAGCCACGACTGCGCGCATTTCCACCTCGAGATGCCTGTTTCAGCACGACAACGCGAGTTTTCGTCCTTGCTGCGCAGTCTCGAAGTTTACTCCTGGACTCCCGACGTTTGTGTGTCCCCAACGGATGATCAGGGTATCGCCAGGTTCTCGAAAATCGCGCTCTTGGCTTGGAATCCTAAGAAAGCCTTGCAGCTGCTTGGAAACGCACCACCGACTATATCTGCACCACCGGAAGCGATCTCTTCAGCCTTGAATATTGTGGAGGAGCGCTTAAACCGCTTACAACTTTCAGAGGCGGAAACCACGACAACAACCGACTTCAGGACGCAGTCGATCACTAAGTACCGTCAGCAGCAACTCCAGCACCTCACAGCTCTACGCAAAAGGCTTCAGGCACAGTCCAGTTAACTTCACAATCAACGAGCTAAACAAAAAGCAGAAACAAAAAACATAGACAAGAAGCGAGCAAAGGGTTTCAAAGTCGAAGAACTCCCATCTTTCGAATGCATTAAAAACCTTCCGAGCTGATTCTCGAGTGTCCCGTCGATCCAGCAGATCACTCTACCAGAAAACAGCAAAAAAACGCTGCATTGACTATTGAAAGCCGAATCAACAAGCCGCGAAGCTGCTTGCTTAACCGCGGAAAGTGCACGGGCGCGAGGCCTTGAAGACCGTCTTGTGGTGCTTCTCGGCGGCACGCGGCAGACGGTGCGACAGCGGGAACGAGATCTTCGAGTCGTGGAACTGCTGCACGTTCAGCTTCTGCGAGTCCTTGGCGGCCACGATAGCCGTGCGCATGATCTGGATCGAGCGAGGGCGGGCGCGGTGGCGGCCAGCCAGCTCCGCGTACATCTGCTCCACAGCCTTGCACATAGTCACGTCACGGTACTCCTTGTACATGTTGTGGGTGCCGCTGCGCGAGTTGTAGCGGATCCAGATACCGTAGTTATTGATGACGCGGCGGTTCTTCTCCGTCAGCTGCAAGAAGAAATAAATATAACATCATAGAGGTCAGTATGGTGACGATCTACACGTATTCTTAGCCAGAAGGAAGTTGAGCTTCCTCGTCCTTTTGGTGGCGCAAGTGAAAAGTTGTTCAGGGTTTGGGTCGCTTACAGACTGACGCCCCCCTCCTTTTGGCATCCACATCCAAGAGAGCTAAACAACGGATCACACCGCGATCTCACTGAGCGAAAGCGGTTTGCAAGCTGGAGTGGAGAGTGGGTGAACTCTCCACTCTCGTGGCAGGCAAGCGCTTGTGGCAGGTCGCTAGGAGGATTGATAACCACACACTAGTTCTAGGAACTAGGTGGGTAGGACGAGGAGGTCGAAACCATTTGGTTCTACAGCCCTCCCTCTCAATAGTCATGTGCAAACAACTACTGAGAGGTTTCTTCACTTGACTGGCTGGAGGCGCACCTCGTTGATGTCCAGGATCTCGCCCGTGGTCTTCTTCATCTTCTTCATCTGGTGCAGGAAGTACCAGAAGCGCGACTGAGCGAGCACCGGGTTGGGCGCGAACAGCTTCATGCGGTAGGCCGGCGGGTTCGGCTCCTTCTCGGTGGGGGCCTTGCGGCCAACGACTTGGAACTGACGGATCTGTATGTTGCAAAGGTCAAGTTCGTTCGTTAGTTTAGATAATCAAGCATTGGTATTTTGCCACTCTGGAGAGAGAGTGTGCGTCAATCGACAAACTTTTGCCAAAACATACCGGCATGGTTCTGCTTGAGGGAGTCTTCCGGGGAATGAGCGAACGCAACGCAAAGGCGGCGATACTCACTCTCGGTTTTACTGGCGGAGGAGGCCCGACCATTTTTAGCCAATCAATGGATAAGATGGAGTTGACAAACCCGGGTTTGGAGATACAGTGGTGCCCCCCGTTTTCGCGACCACGGACCTCTAATTAACTTCCATATATGATACCTATAATTTAGTTGATGATAGCATGTGGTACAATTCAACCTTATGAATTCGCAGTTTTGATAAAGTCCATCCCCGCGAATACGAAGAGCACCACTGTATTTTACCCGCGGGTCCACTGTATCTGCAAATCGAGCGGCTTGATCCAAGCCCCTGTAAAAGCCGATTGCGCAGATAACAATGACGCTGGTGGTGGTGAAGCTGCTCTTCCGGCGTAAGACGGCGTTCAGCTCGCTCGATCATGTGATCAACTCGGTGTCTACGTTCCTGGATGCGTCCGCGCAATTGCCGCTTGCAAGAGCGAGTAAATTCGGGTCTTTGGCGCTGCTTAACCGCATCTGGGACTGCAACTTGGATCTCGAACCTCGAATTGACACTTCCTGGTCCATTCGCAATTTGTTACGAACAGAACGTCATTATCAGCAATTCCAATTCACTTATTCACTCCCGGAGGCAGTGAAACGCAGAGATATGGACATGATCACGTGGCTGTTTGAGCATTTCCCAGGCTTGAGGTTGTGGGGGCGGTGGTGGAGGAGGCGGCAGCTACGGGCGACATGGAGATCTTACAGTACTTCGCTGACAACGACATCAACTTTGCTGGGAGCTATAGGTTGGACGTATATCGTGTCATATGCTGGGGTAGGCGAGACATGGCCAGAGTAGCCGCTGCTGAACACATTGACGTGCTCACTTGGCTTACGAGTACGGGCGAGGAAGACGAGAGAGATGATGTTGCGATGTTCTAGGCTGCTTTCGTTAATGGAGATATCGGGTTAGTGGATTTGGTGCTGGAGTTTACACCGCACATTCCTGCTGTTAGTGGAGTACTTCCAGCTGCCGCTCACGGTCATCTTGAGCTGTTGGAGTGGATGGGCGAGCAGGGTACTGCAGGTCAGGTTGTTGGAGCGCTGGTAAAAGCAGCTGAAAAGGGTCATTTGCACGTCGTGCGCTGGCTGATTGAGCAAGACTGGGACGACGAGGATCTGGACAGTGACAATGACAGTGACGACGACTGGGGCGGCGAGTTTGGCTTTAGTGGTTGGGGCGGGCGTTGGGAACGTACACGCCCAATGCATATTACCAGTGTGGGAGGCGAAGCATGTTTAGCCATTCACGCTACTGCTATCAATGGCCACCTAGAAGTCGCAAAGTATATCCACGCTCGCGTCGACGCACCTCTGAGCAGAGATGACGAAAAGAAAGAAGAACGACGACTGACGGAGACTGTGAAAATACTATCAACGAGGCTTGGCGAGAAAGATAACGCTGCAAGGGTATCAGGAGCCACGATGCTGCTTGCTGTTGAAAAAGGTTTTCTCATGTCGTGCAGTGGCTCCACAGAGAATGCAGTATTGATCCTACGATTGACCTCTATGGGGACCACAAAATTGCCAAAGAAAGCGTATACAGTAATGGATGCCGCAGCAATTCACGGTCACTTGGACATTTTGCAGTATCTGCACGATATTGGGAAGACTTTCAAAGCGACTATAACGTACAAACGAAAGCGCTCGGATAGTCTTGATGCATTGGATTCATTGTATGGATTCTTTGATACTCCAGGGCGAGCACAAAAGACTAGTGCACAACAAAAGCAATGGACGGTGCAATCGTTCGTTGGCTGCAGGAAAACCGAACAGAAGACTGCACTACCGCTGCAATTGATCTCGCTGCGAAATATGGGCACTTGGAAATGGTGCAGTGGTTGAGCGCAAATCGGAAGGAAGGCTGTACGGAAAGGACAATGGATGGTGCTGCAGCTAGTGGGCATTTGTCAGTGGTGCAGTGGTTGCACGAGAACAGAAGCGAAGGCTGTACAGCGAAAGCTACGGACGGCGCGGCAAGTGGTGGTCACCTAAAAGTCGTGCAGTGTCTTAGCGAAAACCGATCAGAGGGGTGCTCGCCTGCTGCGATGGATGGAGCTGCTGCTTATGGATCGCTGGACGTGGTGAAGTGGTTGCACAGGAACCGTTCTGAGGGTTGTACGACCGCAGCAATGGATAAAGCTGCTCGAAATGGCCATATCCGAGTGATTCGATGGCTGAACGAACATCGGAGTGAAGGATGCACGACCGCGGCAATGGACAATGCAGCCTCGGCTGGCCATTTTGAGATGGTGCTTCTTTTGCACAAAGTAAGAGGTGAAGGGCTCACGACAGGTGCCGGAAGAATCGAGCCGTCAATGCCGGACATAAGGTCCTGGGCCACTGAACAATATCACGAGGCTGAAGAGCATGGACTGGACGAATGAATAGCTTGATACTTCGAAGTAGTTCCATCACCCACTGAATTCGTGGTAAAAGGCAACGCCGCGTTGATGATAGATTTTTCATGTAAGGCCCAGCAATAGCTTTGCAAGCTTCAACTGCAGTACGTGGAGGAACGGTTCTGGTAATGTGCTATTATGGCGAACTCTTCCGTGGATACGACGTAGGGCTGTACCATGCGCTGGTACACTCGACATCGTAGGTTGGACAGGTTGGCGTCTTTCGAGATCGGCCTTTTGATGAAGTACTTTGAAGTATAATGCATCTGAATACAAAAACCTTACATGTAGGTATTTTCGATTCAATCAAGCTAGCAATTGTCGATCACTACCTCGATACTACAAGTACTGTAGTACCACAAGATTGCTTGTCATATAGACAAGAAGCGTTGTTCATTAGATAAATGAATTTGTTTCGCAAAGATGTTCTCTTGCATTATTTGGAATGAACGAGTCACGAATTTTGATCTAAGCAAGAACTGGAAGCTTCAAAACTCCACACACGCGAGGTACTTCTTGAACTTCTTATTTGTGGCTAGGATTCTTTCAGTTGGTTGTTCTTCAATGCCTCAGCCGCGAGTTCCCCGATTCCGTACTTCTTAAGGACATCGTCGCCCGTTTTTCTTCATGCTGAGCCCGAATCGTAAATTTGTCGAGATTTTCCATAATGACCGGGTTATCCCTCTTTGCCGCCCACAGCGTTGCCTCCTCTCCAAAGTCTTTTGTCGTTACTGTCTTAATGCCACCGCCAATCGATTGAACGAGGTCTGACGAGGTCGATTTCGACAGCTTTGCCTGATCGAACTTCGAAGTCGCCGAGACAGAATCGCCGGTGCCAAAGATGATAGCCGCAGCTACTACATGTAGCAAGACGTAAAGACCATCAATGAGAATAGGGTGTACTTTTACGAATGATCCTCGATCCAGAACCACAAGTGCTGCAAAAAACGAAATTGCTATCTGAGTGCCATTTACTGGATAGAGAACAAGATAATACTGGCACTTGTATTATCGACTGTTTCGTAGGATACCGGGCACTATTCTCGAGAAGATTATGGGGCGAGTTGATAATGCAGTCAGCCGCATAATCAAGCGTAATGATGCAGAAATGAAAGAAAATCTCGCAGGAAAGTGAATCTCCAACGATGCAGTGCCTCTAAAATCACTCGATCTGAAGCTGCAAGTAGTTGACCGCTTTTATTCACTACTTCCTCTGAAAGTACCAGCAAGAGACGGGATGAAGATTTTTCGCGGGGCTTAGTACGATGGGTGCGCACCTTTCGTTCGCTTCCCCTCCGTTCACCACATGTAGTTGCTGGGCTTATTGTACATCATGTCATCCTAGACTCTAACGGCGTAGGGTACCTGTCTACAGTAAGAGGGGGAGAATGTGCCGTGGATTACTGTTGAGAAGTCAAAGCCTAGGTAGATTTCGGAACTGGACGTGTATTGAGTAATCTTTTCTCGTTTGGTTTTAGAATGCATGTGTTTTCACGGTTTTTTAGACAAACATGTTGTCAATTCGTGGATAAATAGAGTGTACTCCGTCCATTGAACATCATCTAGGAATGCACCAAGCAAGAAAGCTGTACAGCACTGTGAAAACTCAAGCCTAGAATGCAAAGGCAGCATATCCGAACGATATCATTATCGTGAAAAAATCAGCAAGCACGACGAGGTGTTTGTTGGGTCACCACATAGCGGTCAATCCAATGTCGAAACCACGAAGATCCTCTGCTCACACAAGTGACGAAAGTTCTGTTTCTTTTAGTTTTCCAAAAGCTTGCCGTTAACACCGAAGTTGCAGGCTGGAATGTCCTCCAGGTAGATGAACACACGTTCAGGAGAAACACTGAGCCCCTTCGCGACAGTATCCGTCAGTGTCTTGACGGTGTTTGGGTTGTGCTCCGTGTCGATGCGACCGACGCATTGCACATGAACAAGGGCAGCAGGCTAGAAAATGATTTTAGTCATTCCAAAACATCAAGTGGACTCAGTAGATTTTTGATCAGGGAAACCGCAAACGAACCTCATTGTTGGACTGGAAGCTCAGATGTAGCCCCAGCTCCATCTGCGCCAGAACATGGTTTTCCGGCATTCCGAGTGCTGAGGCGACAGTCTTGACAACGGCGCAAGTGAATGCACCAATGTCGATGCTGCTCCGCTCGACGTTGCTGGAAATATTAACGCGTGGCATGATAACTTCAGTACTTGCCTAGCTCTCAGGAGGCAAAAGCAAAAGTGAGAGCGTTGCAAGCTCGATTATTCAGTTAGATGAGCCCGTTGGCAGTGTTGACGGTTTGATGCGCTTAGACCGCCGTTTGTTACTTTTCCCAGAGGTCGAAAACAATCGGTGCTGATGCGTAATGTCCGTCACGTTTAGCTCCAACGGCGCTGGCTGAAATAGCACAAGTGGTAAATTATTATTGATCCCAGAATTGATCTACTGAGCAAGTGTTACGTGTACGTCCGTTGTGAGTTGATGTCTACGCTGACGATAATGATATCTAGGACATGGCAACAGTGTACTTCGTGCTACTGAAGAAGGCAAGCAAAAACTCACGAAATAAGTATTTTCAATAATATGCGCATGCTAGCACATGCAAATGTCACTACAGTAGACTTAACTATCAATTAGTTTCCAAGTGAACAGTCTCTGAGCTGCACTCCCACCACACGGACATGTCGTTTTGATGAGCCATCCGCAGTTTGACGCTGCGGCACCACTCGTTGAATCGCCAGTCCGAACGCTCCACCTCAAATTCGCAGCCGTGCAAGGTGTCGGCGTAGTTTGCGATCACCCACTGCATCAGCTCCAACGGAAGTCGAATGATCGAGTTTCGGTGAAAGACGAAGCCCTCCGAGCGGTGCGACTTAAGGAACAGCACCACGTCAAAGTGACCGCCAAGAATCGCTCGAGTCATTGCTCCAATCGTGCAGCCCTCCTCACGGTTTTCATGCAGGTATTTCACGACTGCCATGTGGCCATTCGCGGCGGCTTTATCCATAGCGTCGGTGGTGCAACCTTCGTTACGGCGTTCATGCAACCACTTGACAACCACGAGGTGCCCGTGTTCAGCTGCCATGTCCAAAGCCTTGGAGGTGCAGCCTTCGCGTCGGTTCTCATGAAGCCACTTCACCACCTCGAGGTGACCATTGCTTGCAGCCGTGTCCATCGCCGCTGATGTACAGCCTTCGTTTCTGTTCGCCTGAAGCCACTGCACAACATGTAGATGACCATTCTCAGCCGCCGAGTCCATGGCCACATGCGTGCATCCCTCGCGTCGGTTCTCATGAAGCCACTTCACAACTTCCAGGTGGCCACTGCTAGCAGCAGCATTCATCGCTGCATTGGTGCAGCCTTCACTCCGGGTTTCATGAAACCACTGCACGACGTTTAGATGTCCTTCCAGCGCGGCGCCGTCCATTGCTTGCTCGGAACAGCCTTCCGCACGATGTTCGTGCAGCCATTTGATGACGTCGAGTTGTCCATGCATCGCTGCGCTGTCCATTACAGCAGCCCGACCGTGTTTATAGCCGTTGTCATGGAGCCATTTGATCACATTCAAGTGGCCGTAGTCTGCAACATGCCACACTGTCGGCGAAAAGGGCACTCGCAACTCATGATGGAGCCATTCGACGATTTCAAGATGCCCATTCCAAGCTGCAACTTGCAACGTGTAAAATCCTGGCCCACCGATGGAGCGCGAACGCAAATACTGCAAAAACGACAACGCACCGTCCTTGGCCGGTAGGTCCCAGTCGATCCAGGGTCTGACGATGCCGCAGTTCTCGAGGATCCATCTCGCTGTCCCCCACTGTTTGTTGGTCTGTGCACTCCACAGAGCGTCCTCAGCGCTAGCGTGACAGTCTTTAAACAGCCACTCCACAACTTCCACGTTGCCTGTGGCAGCCGCAGCTTCCATCACCTTCTTCAGACTGTCTTTGTGGGGTACAGCGTGCATGCGGAGCCACGCAACAACTTGTGAATGTTTGCTCAGTAGTGCTCCACACATCTCCGTGGCGCCCCAGTAGCCGATTTCTCGATGGTTGTCGAACGACCACTGTAGAATGTGTAGATGTCCATTGGTGGCAGCAGCAGCCACCGTCTTGGTGAGATAGTTCTTGGGTTTGTAGCTCTCCAGCAGCCACTTGACTGCCTCTAAGTCTCCAGCTGCAGCAGCGATTTCCACCGTCCGGTTGAACTTAGACCGTCGATAGAACGGATTCATTTCTTCGAGCGGTTCACGGGCAGCGACGTACTGCATGAAGCGGAGACTTCCTGTACGTTTGTAGACCTCTTGAGCTGTCTTGCCAGCGGAGAAATCGTCCAGTAACGCGTCGATGGCGAGCAGGACGTGGAGCATCTCGACATTATGGAGACAGTGACGCGCCACGACTCGAACTCTAGCGAGCAATGGCAAGTCGCACGTGGTTTTGGCTTGATATGTCATAGTTGTCTTGGAGACTTGAGCGGGAGTGGGAGAATTGTGTTGTGGCGGACGCCACTGAGGCGTCACCAAGGTGTGGGAGACAACTCAGCTTCACACCCTCCAATACGAAACGGCATTTTGACGAGGTGCGACTATATTTGTACTTGAAGTGACTATGCCTGAACTTGAAGGGAATGTATCCATGTTCGCATAAACTTCTCTATGACGTTGATTATCATAATTCAACGATGATGTTGATGAGAGGCTCAATGGTGCTCTTGGATTGTCCTGTGCATACATCACCACACAGACTTTGCCTACGTAGCCTACTACCAGTGCATGAAGTATGAACAAGGGAGCTTGTGATCGTTGTGACACTGGCGACGTGTCTCCAAGTCTCAGCACCCAGCAATAAATTCTGGAAGACTCCGAATCGCGCCATTTTCTCTAGTGAATGTTGGCGGCATGACACCGTCTTCAACGTAACGCTAGTGCGGGTGTTTGCTGGTTAAAATGTACACTCATTATTTACTACATGCCAGTCTATCCGCGTCTACGCGGATGGTTTTGATACTATACACAAGCTCCTACCTAGCCTTGCGCAAGTGCGTTTGCCTCGCCCATGAATGCTTCGCGCTCGTTTTCTCCAGCCTCCACCTTGAGCCAGTGGAGGATGTAGAACTTGCCGAGCGTGTAGATGCGGAGACGGTCACGTCCAAGCTGCTCGCGGTGGTTAGCAAATAGCCACATGAGGACCTCGAGCTCTCCTGCTGCAGTCGCATTAACAAACGCCTTTGCAGAGCAACCCTCTACGCGTTCGCAGTGGAGAAAGAAAACCACGTCGAAATGCCCGCCGCTTGACGCGCGATCGATTGCTGCAATGGTGCAGCCTTCCTTGCGCGTATTGTGAAGCCACCGCACCACTTCAAGGTGACCTCCAGCGGCAGCATTGTCCATAGCCGCAGTCGTACAGCCTTCTTTCCGATGTTCATGAAGCCATCGAACGACGTCGAGGTGCCCGCCAGCGGCGGCGTTGTCCATTGCACTAGCAGTGCATCCTTCCGTTCGGTGTGTGTGCAACCACTCGACAACTTCTAAATGTCCGTTAGTCGCCGCGAGGTCCATGGCGTCGGTGGTACAGCCCTCTGTCCGATACTCATGCAGCCATTTCACGATTGCCAGGTGTCCATTTTTTGCTGCCAAGTTCATCGCCGCAGATGAACAGCCCTCAGCCCTGAACTCATGCAACCACTGCACAGTCTTCAAGTGGTTGGATCGAGCTGCTCCATCCATCGCTGCTGCAGTGCATCCTTCCGTCCTGTTTTCATGCAACCACCGAACCACTGCAAGATGTCCGTTTGCTGCTGCGCCATCCATCGCACGCTCTGTACATCCCTCCGTCCTATTGGCGTCGACCCACTGAACAATGTCGAGGTGACCGTGCTTCGCAGCGCCGTCCATAGCGTCACTTGTGCATCCTTCCTGTCGGTGGCCATGTAACCACTGCATGACATCCAAGTGTCCGGAAGTAGCAGCGAGGTTCATCGCATCGCTCGTACAACCTTCTCGCCTGTGTTTATGCAGCCACTGCACAACCTCCACATGACCACTCGCCGCAGCCTTGTTCATGGCACCTGGAGTAGCGTAACCTGTGTGGTCCTGCAGCCACCGCAGCACCTTCAAATGACCTCCTGCCGCCGTCTCGTCCATCGAGATCGACGACGAACTAGAACTAAACAAATTGGTCCGCAGCCACTGCAGCACCTCCAAATGTCCGCCACTAGCTGCCAGCACCGCCGCATAAGGCGACCACTCGCCTCGAATCTCACAGAGCCACCTCACCATTTCTAAATCTCCGCTCCGTGCCGCTTCCTCGAGCGTCACAAAGAACATATGCGTCGGTGGTGGAGCGGTGTGGTCGTGGAGCCATTGCGCGACCTCCAAATGGCCGTATTTGCCCGCGAAAAAAAGCTCTCGCGCTCCCCAGAACACCGTGAGCTCCTGTCGTCGACCCTTGTGCAGTAACCATTGCAACACCTGCAGTTGGCCGTGTTTGGCCGCTTCTTCGACTGCAGCGGTGACCCGACAGTGCGGGAACAGATCCACGAGCCATTTCAAGACCGATAAGTCTCCTCTTGCAGCTGCAGCCGCTGCGGCGCGTGTGAATTCCCATTGACGGTAGAAGACGTTGCGCTGCCGCTTGGCCACGAACGACTGGCAATCGGCGACGGCATCGGCCGCTCGATGGGCCGCGATGCGTTCCAGCAGTCGAAGTGACACCCCATCGCTGTTGCCGCGCGCGCAGGCCGACGCAATGGTCCACTGCGTCGAGTAGTCCAGGAAGCTGCTCACTGCGGCCGTCACGTGCTTCAGTGGCGCCAGACGGGACTGCGCGCGACACACGACGTTGGCCAATGCGAGCGGAGGCGGCTCCGACATGGTGGTGTCAGTCAGTCAATTGCCTTTTGCTAGTCCGACGCGGAGCGGAGCCGGGCGAGTTGTGATTGTGTGTGGGGCAGTCCTGTCTGTTCGGCGCGAAGGCGAAGGTGGTGTCAATGCTGCTGCTGGTTTGCCAATTGGTGAATGGTAAAGGGCAGTCGTTGCGTCGACAGCATTGGGCTCCGCAAGATGAGGTCTATGTGCATGACTGCAGCAAAAGAGAATGTACGCATTGGGATAGGCGGTGTGAATTGTATTGGAAGTGGAAAGCAGATGGGTATATTGACGAACACAGTAGTTTGTGTGTTCGAAATAGAACGGCCGCAAAAAATACAGCCACCGTTGCGATGAATGTACAGTACCACTTGCATGATGGCATTTATTCATCGCAGTTGTATTTCGTGCAAGTGCACCTTGATCTTGTAGGCATCCTTACATGCAACTCGTGACGTCACCAGGCTTACCTTGCAACTTGCTATACTGTAATACAAAACAGCGCAGGATTTGTACTTTATGTATTGTTGGCGATTGAAAAAAATCAGGGCAGGACAGGACATCAATGTACAGTTGTCAAAATACAACATGCAGCAAGCGCATATCCTGGCGTGGCTCCGTACAGTTTGCTCATACTCAGACTTACTGATCGAGATGCAGCGCGGCCGACTCGCATACCCACCACGTCGATGCGTCGTACTCGCGTGCGCGGTGCAGATTAATCTTGGCGCACCACTCGTTGAATCGCCAGTCTGAAGTCGGCACCTCGAACTCGCATCCGTCCAGCTTCTCTGCGTAGTTGTGTAGGAGCCACTGTGCTAGCTCAAGACACGAGTGCCGGACGAAAGTTGTGCCCAGGAACGAAAAGTCCTCGAGACGGTGGGCGTGAAGGAACAGCACCACGTCGAAGTGAGCTCGCATCAGAGCGCGGGTCATGGCAATTGCAGTACAACCCTCGCGGCGGTTCTGCTGAAGCCACCGAACAACGTGTAGGTGACCGCTGGCAGCAGCCTCGTTCATCGCGCCGACAGTGCAGCCCTCCGTGCGGTTGGCGTCAAGCCACTTCACAACGTGTAAATGCCCATTCTTGGCGGCGTTGTCCATCGCCTTATCGATGCAGCCCTCGCTTCGATTCTCATGTAACCACTTCACGACTTCAAGGTGGCCACCTAACGCAGCCCAATCCATTGCCCACGTTGTGCATCCCTCAGTTCTGTTGACATGAAGCCACTTTACGACGTCCAGGTGTCCATTGCGAGCCGCCCAATCCATGGCAGATGTGGTGCACCCCTCAATTCGGTGCTTGTGGAGCCACTGCACCACCTCGAGGTGTCCTTCACGAGCAGCGCCATCCATCGCAGACGTAGAACAGGTTACATCAACGTTATCGTGCAGGTATTTGACAACATCTAATCTGCCGGTCGTGGCGACATCATCCAAAGCTTGGCACGAGCGACCAGCCTCGCAATTTTCATGCAGCCATCTGACAACATCCAGATGACCGCTACGAGCTGCACAATCCATCGCGATGGTTTCACTGATCTCCACACCGTGTTCATACAGCCACTTCACCAAGGCAAGGTGGCCATGATCCGCTGCAGTGGTCATCGTAGCTGCATCGCAGCCCTCGCAACCTTTCTCATGGAACCACTCCACCACGTCAAGATGACCATTCTGGGCCGCCTTCCTCATAGCATCCGTGGTCAGTGTCGCGCCTAGTTCACCATGAAGCCACGTCACCACGTCCAAGTGACCATTCCATGCCGCCGCTTGCAGTGTGAAGTAACCTGGACTTCCGAACGAATGCGAGTGCAGGAACTTCAGAAATGACAGCGCGCCGTCCTTCGCCGGCTGGTCCCAATTGATCCACGGCATCAGCAGCGCCCCATGTTCGAGGATCCACTGGCTCGTTTCCCACTGTCGGTTGTTCATGGCGTTCGGCAGCGCACTGCGGACGCTCACTTTATACTCGTCATGCAACCACTTGACAACATCCAAATACCCTGAACCTGCGGCTGCATCCATCACTGCCATCATACACTCCGCTCTCGGAACCGCATGCGTCCGAAGCCACTCGACCACCTCAAAATGACCGTTCGTCAGTGCTCCACACAGCTCTGTATTGCCCCAGTATCCCCGATCATGGTGCTGTCTAAATAGCCACTGAAGCACTTGTAAGTGTCCATTAGCAGCAGCTGCAGCCACCGCTTTGGTCAGGAATTCGTTCGGCAGATAACTCTCCATAAGCCACTGCAGTGACTCTTGGTCTCCATTAGTTGCTGCCATCTCCGCGGCGGCGTTGAACAGCCAGCGTCGGTAGAATGGGTTCATCTCGTCTGGATCTTCGCGTGCAGTGACGTATTGCATGAGTCTCAAGCTTTCCGTCCGTTTGTAGGCGTCAACGATGGTGCAGTCGGCCGAAAAGTCGTCGAGGAAGTCGTTGAGGCGGATCATCACGTGCGGCAGCTCTCCGTCCGGCAGGCAGCAGTCGGATATGACGCAAACGCTGGTGAGTATTGGGTACATGTACTTGTCTTGCATGGTGTGTCGTCTGGAGGATCCGTGAATGCGCTGAGGCGCCACGACTGCACGCCGGATTGGTCTCTGCTTCAACTTGCGTCGACGCCGCTCGGTCATCACGACGTCTGAGATTGGTTGAAAAGGGTGATTACAAACAGATGCCATTGGTCTAAAATATATCTGATACCACTTCAACATGGAAGCAATGTCAGCGGAACGCTCATTGGACTTTTGTATTGAGCGGTGGTTGAACCACTGGTTCTCCCGTTATAGACACGAAGATGGAAGCTACGTCTGTGTCTTCATCCTACAATGGCAAGTGGAGGTTATTCCCACCACGTGAAGTTGTAGTTGTGCGGCGGTTGCTGCACTGTCGACTGCCGATCGAGCCGTCGAACCGCGTCACTCGAGCGCCAGTGAAGCTTGGGCACCTGGAATCGACAACCGCTGAGCTCTTCGGCGTAATTCGTGAACAACCACTGCTGCAGCACCAGCGGGAGTCGCATGGTTGTATTGACCGACAGTAGGAACTCCTCCTTGCGGTGCAAGTGCAGGAAGTGCACCACGTCAAAGTGTTTCCGGACGATCGCGTGAGTCATGGCGACACGGGAGCAGCCTTCGCTGCGGTTTGCATGAAGCCGCTTTACGACGTCTAGATGCCCAGATGCAGCAGCCTTGTCCATGGCATACGACGTGTAGCCTTCACTGCAGTGAGCTTGAAGCCACTTCATTACTTCCAAGTGGCCGTATCTCGCAGCTTTGTCCATTGCTGCAGACGTACACCCTTCCGTTCGTTCTTTGTGAAGCCATTTCACGACTTCGAGGTGGCAATTTCGAGCTGCCAAGTTCATCGCTAATGATGTGCATCCTTCCTTGCGGTTACCGTGCAACCACTTGACGAGGTCAAGGTATCCATTGCAAGCCGCATGGTTCATCGCTATCGTCGAGCACCCTTCTCTCCGATGACCATGTAGCCACTTGACGACTTCTACATGACCCGCTCCAGCAGCTCCACCCATTGCGGGGGTCTTACAACCTTCGCTTCGGTGGTCATGTAGCCACTTCACAACATCCAGGTGTCCATTCACTGCAGCTTCATTCATCGCTTTTTCAGTACACCCTTCCGTTCGATGTTCATGCAACCACTTGACCATGTCGAGGTGGCCACCACGAGCAGCCCAGTCCATTGCCGTAGTACTGCGACTGCCAGTCCAACGAGTTTGAAGCCACTTAATCACGTCGAGTCGGCCGTACTCTGCGGCGCTCACGAACACGGATGAATCGCACATTCCATTACTCGTCTCAAGTATCCACTGCACTACTTCCAAATAGCCATTCTTCGCCGCCTCCCTCATCGCGTCGACTGTCAGCATCACCCCCCGATCACAATGCAGCCACTTGAAAACGTCGAGGTCCCCGCTTGCTGCAGCAACGAGCAGTGTCCCAATGTGAAGCTTCCCCATGTCCCGCGAGGTCAGATATTTCAAAAACGACAGCCCGCCATATTTTGCAGGGAAATACATATCCAACGAACCTTCCGACATGTCGTATCTCTCGATGATCCAGCGCGCAGTTTCCCAGTGATAGTAGCCGATTGCAAACTTCAGCACACCTGTCGCATCCACTCCGTACTCATCACACAACCATTTGACGTTGACCAAATTCCCAGCCTTCGCGGCTGAACGAAGCACCTCGATCCTGCACTCAGCTCTGGGCACTGCGTGCTCTTGCAGCCAACCAACAACGCCCTCGTGTTTGTTTTCCAGCGCTCCGCACATCTCGACGCTTCTAAAGTGAACTCGTTCTAGCTGTTGGTCATAAAGCCACTGCAGTATCTCCAGATGTCCATTGGCAGCAGCAACAACCGTCACGTTGTCCACGGGATCCACTGGTACGTAATTCTCCATCAGACACCGGGTCGTCAATAAATCCCCGTGAGCGGCAGCCAGCTCCGCAGTTCGGTTGAGCAGCCATCGCTTGCAAAACGGGTCTTGGGTCTCGGCCAACTCGCGAGCAGCTACGAATTGCACGCAACGGAGACTGCGCGTGCGTGTGTAGGCCGTGACGATGGTCCAGTCGGCGGAAAAGGTGTCGAGCAAGGCATCGAGTTGGCGTGTTACGTGGGGCAATTCACCAAGACAATAGCGCGTCACCACGCGAGCGGTTTGGAGTAACGGTAGGTCGAGGGAGGAGCTCCATCTCCTACCAAAGTTACAGACTGAGAACGGCTCATATAGACATGCGCAGATGACTATCACTCTTACTTGAAGTGCAGCAAGAACACCACGTCGAAGTGTGTGGAGCCATAGCACGGGTAATGTCGGCCCGACATTTCGGTGTTCATGCAACAAATTCACAACGTTTAAGCATCGGGCAGTGGTGTTCATCACACAGCCACCTGACGACGTCGAGGTTGCCTCATGCCCACTCGACAACTTCATCTCCAATGCCTCACTCATCGCGACGCCTCGAGGGTGGATTGTTCCTTGTACATGTATAGCCACTCCAAAATGTGGACGAGCCCATTGGCAGCGGGAGTATCCGTCAGATCGTCCAGTGGTTAAATAGCTCTGCACCAGCCATTGGATGGTAGGTAAAACCACAAACGGCAGCGACCTCCACTGTGCGATATAGCAGCCAGTGCTTGTAGATTGGGTTCCGAGTCTCTGCTAATTCATGAACAGCGACGATCTGCACGCAGTAAAGCTGTTGATGCATTTGTAGGCCATGTCAATGGTCCAGTCGGCGGAGAAAGTGTTCAGGAAGGCCCAGTGGAATCCCTAAAGTTTGTGGTCCACACCACCACTTCGCTCCATGGCATAACGGTAGATGGATACAGTACACAGTACATGTATCAATATTGAACCGTATATGAACGTACCACACACGGGGCAATGCGTCAGCTTCATACATGTACACGCACTGTGAATGACGTTTGTTATCAGGCACCAAAGTTCAGTGTGATCCCAGAGCGATACAGTGCATCAAAATGGGTGTCCGTGCTAACCAGGTGATATACAGCGTTCAGGGTCATCACTGTCATAACTGTAGTGGTGTTCCAGGAACGATCGCGATGTGCTCCACCGCACTCGTCAGACAACAACCCGTATGGATACATGAACTGTACTATCGTAACGCCGACATCAAAGCATTGGCGGGCGCTTGGTGTAATGTACACCTGCAAAAAAAGCTGAAGCAGGCGATATGGCTGCCGTTCAGCCACTAAAGAATCGAGAATCGAGTACCATGACGTGCGTCTGCTCCTCCCGGTATGAAGCCAAGTTTTCATCTCCATTACTGGTACTTTTATCAATACTTCGAAATGATACTGTAGTACTAACGTAAGGATAGCATTTCGTAACACTCGTTCTCAAAGCGGCAGAGACTACGTAGTGTCCGCGCCCATGTACAGTCCAATCCAGTCCTAATCAGCTCGGTTGGAAGCGTGTCATTCCCAACACTGGGGCAGATGTAATCCAGCTGCTGCCTCTCTGCCTCCAGCAGTTCACTCCCCAACAGCGCTAGAACCCGCAACCTCCAGACGCAGAAAAGGCACGGAAGCCCACGAACTCTTGAAACGGAACTCCTGGACGTTTTAAAGGCGAGGAAACCAACCGACCAACGCCATGGACGACGACGTCATGACGTCCCTACATGCACTCGAGGGCCGAGGCGCCGTTTCGGCCGCCGCCTCGGTTCGCTCCGAACCCACAACTGCTTCATCTTCACTCAACTCCATGGACCAAGCGGCAATGCGAGCACTACCCAACGCCAACAAAGTGCTGGCCTTCTTGCACTCGGTCTTCGGCCTCTGTCAGCAAGTGCGGGACCGCCCTCGAGCCTGTCTCCAAGCCCACGCGAGACTGCACCAAGCGTTCTTGAGGATTGCAAGCGCCGCCAAGCACGGGTCTCTACCTGTGAACTTCCGTCTCCAGCACTACATTGTGGTGCTGAACCAGCTTAAAGCAGTTCTGGATCAACATCTCAAACTACCGAATCTTGTAGCTAAAGTTACAGCAAGTCGCCGTCTGCTCTCGGGCCTGGCCAGAGTGCACCACGACCTGAACGTGCTGCTAGTGGACAATTCCCTCGCCAGTGTCTTGAGCGCATTGCTCGAGTGGAAGCAGCAGTTCGCGTCCAACCGACTGCAGGACGAGAAGGCGCTGCACGACACGCTCATGGCCTTACTATCCACGCCGACTTTTGTGGCTAAAGAACTCCCAAGTGAACGACGTCAAGCGCTGGTGCTGCTTGAACTGGTCGCGGAATTTGCATCCAATGAGCCACCACGAGGACACTCGTCGCAGCTTCTGGAGACGCTCAAGATGACACATCGACGCATTTCCAACTTATGTGACTTGCACCTTCGACGAGTTCCGAGGTGGTTCTTGCCTGGGTGTGAGGTGGACTTCTCACCTTCAGATCATACTATTGGGTACTC
The DNA here is from genome assembly GCA_001314375.1 of Phytophthora podocarpi. Lineage (NCBI taxonomy): Eukaryota > Oomycota > Peronosporomycetes > Peronosporales > Peronosporaceae > Phytophthora > Phytophthora podocarpi. Next base: position 41,328 of record LGSN01000111.1, on the reverse strand, counting down.
ACGGGGCTCGTTTGGCTCTACACTGCAACGAGGTGAGGCGTACAGATACAGCTACAATAGTGAAGGAGCTCTTGCTACCAGTGCAACGTCCACTGTAGCAGTCAAGTGTCTGTGGGCGCTGCCCGATATCCAGTACCAGTTTGTGGAACAACTCTTTGCACGAAGTGGAGTGTCCAAGTGGACGCGAGTTCGACACCCGAATGTAGTGACTGTACGAGGAGCATCACATGCTGCGACCCCGCCATACCTGGTGCGAGACTTCACAACGTACGGTGGCTTGACATCTTATCTCGCGGCGCTGGAAACTCGAGCGAAGCAATGTGCAGGGCCTGAGAGTACCGGAAAAATGGAGACACTGACATGGCAGCTACTCTACGGAGCCAGTCGTGGTCTGCTGCATCTTCATGAACAACAGAGCATCGTGCACGGTGGACTACGCTGCAACAATATCCTAGTTGATAAGAAAGGTCGGGCGGTGATTGCCGACTTCGGACTGTACACGTTGGCTTGTAACGCTCGGGATTCGGGACTCACGGAATACTTCCACTTGGACGTCTTCGATGCGGACGCGGAGGAACTTATCAGATGGCAAGCCCCGGAGTGCTTACGAGAGCACGTAGCATATCGCGAGTCACTTCGATCCCTCTCTGATACCGGCTCGGCGCTCGTATCAAGCGGTGCCAGTGCATCCACCACTTCGTTTGCTACCGATGTGTATGCTTTTGGAATGTGCATTCTGGAGGCACTGACTCGCACAGTGCCTTGGGCAGGACTCGACATCGCCAAGATTCGCACGCTCAAGGAGAATCTGAGTCTACTTCCTCCTCGACCAAGGTACATTTCGTCTCAGGCGTGGACATTGATCGAGAAGATGTGTGCAGCCGATCCGAAGAAGCGAATTACTCTGAGCGAGGCGTCGCAAGAGCTAAAGCGACTTGGATATGGCAACCGGGTATCGAATCGATCGCGCAACAGCAGCTCGAAGGATTTAGAGGCATTGGAGGTCGACGCAGTCGCAAAGGTGGATCGTGTGTCGACCGCATTGGATGAAGTATCACACGAACTCAAACACCTCAGTAACGAAAACCAGTCACGTGGTAGTAGTGTGGCTGACTTAAAGGCGCTGGAAACAGATGCAGTTGCTAAAGTTGAGCTTGTCTCCACGTCACTGGATGAAGCTACACAAGAACTCAAGGAGATATCGGATCGTTCTCGCAACGGGAGCGCCGCAGATTTGGGGGAGCTTGAAGAACAGGCGTCACAGAAACTGGTTTGTGTGTCAAGCCTTTTGAATATTGCCTCTCAAGAGCTGAAGCGACTAGGCATGGGCGACAAAGTGACTAGTGAATCACGTAACAGCAGCGCTCTGGACCTGGTAGCAATGGCCCAAGAAGCACTCGCTAAGTTGACCAGGCTATCTAGTGATGGTTCCAACGGTTCATCAGCTGAAGCAAGCGAAAAATCATTATCAACGAAACTCGACCAGAGTCAAAACGATGAGAACGAGTCAATGTCATCTGTGGCTGATCCACCTGGCTGTCTACCACCCGTTCAAGTCAAAACAGTGGAAGAACTGGTTGCTACTACAACGGACAAGCAGGTCGACAAGCATTTCACTGACTTTTCGGCTCCTAGTGATGCATCAACGGTAGAGCAGACTGGCCGTCCGATCAAGGATTCGGTTTCAGCGCGGAGACAGCGGTACTCTAATCCACCGAAAGTGAGCGGCGGGGTTGTCCTGGGTAGTTTATTGGAGCCTGCTGCACTTTATGAGGAGGAATCTGGCAAAATCTGGAACTTGTCAGGACGAGAGGCGAAGGCAAAGGTACCTCGCTCTCGAGAGGTAGTGCGTTCATTGCGTGACCCACTCCTCGAAGAACACAATGACAGTGTCTCGGCAGATAACAAGTCTGACCAAAGAGACCGCAGATCAACCAGCACGGACGATAGTGTTGAAGTAACTCCTGCTCCTGAGGTTACTAGCAACCGGTTTACGGACGAACAACCCGAGCGAGAAATGGACAATGACACAGGAAGTGTCAAAGACGAAGACCGCTCAGTTCTATTGAGTGACGAAGAAGATGGAGCATTTGCAGAGATGACAACAGGCGAAAGCTCTATTGATGAAGAAGCGTTGATGATCGTGCCTGCCGAGTTTCAGACAGCTCGCAGCTTTGACGAGGACATCGACCCCGCGTCACCACTTCATCCAGTGATTGGTCTTCTTGAGAGTCTCCGGACAGAGCAACCTGAGGAAGTTCGTTTTGTTGAAACGCTGGAGGCTATGAAGGAGGATCTCGAGTTGTCAACTGCATGGGTTATTGTGGAGCGCGAGGGGCTGCTCACTTTTATGGAGCTTGTGTGGAGAAACTACTCGGAGACTTGCACGATCCACGCCTTGGAGCTTTTGCAGTCTATTGCTGGTCTCAGTCCTGACTTCGTGGCAACTCTTGTAGAGTCCAAACTCGTGAAGATTTTACTTGCTGTAGTCAAACACAGATCGTCTCCTCAGCAAGTCGACTTGGCTGCATCGTTCCTTCTTGAAATTATCGCTGAGAATGACGTGGCGAAGAGACAGTTATGGAAATGCCGCGGTGTTGGTGTAATGGAAGACAGCCTCGTCATTGATCGACGGCTTGTCCAGGAAGTGAAGTCCACGATGGCCAAGTTCAAGCGAAACGAAGGCTTCAAGTGTCTCGAGGAGGGAGAATTTCATTTAGCGATCGACAAGTTTACTGAAGCGATCGCACTGGATCGCAAACGTGCAGGATACTATGGCGACCGAAGGTATGTAGGAACTTGCGATAAAACCCTGCGTACTCTAATATTTCTGTAGGATGTAAGTTCACGTATGTCTTTGATGAAACAGCTTGGCGTACATGGAAGCATCGATGTTCAAGAAGGCAGCGGACGACGCATACCGCTGCATGCGCTACAACCCGTACGATGTGACGGGATATCTACGCCATGGTTTGGCTCTCAAGGCTATGGGGAAGTACAAGGAGGCGATTCAATCGTTGCGAAAGGGGACGGAGGTAGACCCCAAGTTTGCGAAGATTCGCAACGTACTAACTGAGACCGACAAACTTTACAAGGCCCGGCTGAAAGGAGGGGATGGTGCCACCGTGTTGCGCCGCATGACGGCTGCCGAATCCGCGAAACTCAAGAAGAAGGACGGCGACGATGCGCTTCGGAAGAAGGACTTCGCGCTTGCAGTCGAGTGCTACTCGGAAGCTCTCGAGCTTGACCCAAAGAACGACTGGGTGTATCTGCATCGAAGTATTGCCCATGCAGCTCGTGGGGATCACACCAAGGCCATTGAAGATGCGTCCAAGTGCATTCGGATCAACTACCGGCAGGTCGAGGGGTACTACCGGCTCGCGTTGGCTTTGCATGCAGCTGATCAGCACGACCAAGCGTTAAGCACTCTTTATCGCGGACAGGAAGTGGATCCACGGCACGCGGGTATCACTCGCTTTATAAACCAACTCGAAGCCGAGGAGGCAAAGGCGGCAGGACTGCCACTGCCCGAGTGGTTCAAGGAGAAGGGGTACCGGGCGTTCCAGTTGCGTTCGTATGAAGATGCCATCAAGTTCTACACCAAGGCGATCGACGCTTCGCAGTCCGACGATGACGAGGTCGTCATGCACTGCTACTTGTACCGATCTCGTGCCAACCAGACGCGAGGTGAGTTCTCAGCTGTGATCGCTGATTGCACCTATGTGCTGGAGCGTCGTCCGAAGAACGTCTTCGCTCGACTACGCCGAGCTGATGCGTTCGAGCAACAGCGCGACTTCCACATGGCTCTCGAGGATATTCGTGAGCTCGTGGCTCTCAATCCGGAGTACGAAGATGCCAAGGCACGATTTCGTTCTCTCGAGCAACGATGCCGAATTTTGCCTGGTGCATCCGTACACAAGCGTGCTGTTGAGGTTGATCTATGAGTTGACACAAAGGGTGGGTGTTATGTTTTGAGTACATGACTTTTGTTTGCTATTGAACCGAGCTACGTTTGATTTGGATTGGGTTGGGAGTATACACGAAAGGGGGGGGGGGGTCGTGGCAGGGGGTTTAAGGACGCACGATTTGCTTGACGGGGACACTTCGGGTCGGTTCCGGCACACGACAGTCCTTGAGCTGCTCTTTGGGTCGGTGCTGCTGGTGCGGGTGGAGACTGGCGGCTGGTAGGCAGAACAAATCAATGTGAGCTGGATGCAGATGTCAGTGCAACGTACGGGTCGACACACCGAGGTTCACCGAAAGCGACTTAGTTAGCATGTTGAGTGCCGTGGGGGTGTCCATGGTGGCTTTGATGATGCTGCTGGTCATGCGTAGGAGGGGCATCTTGACGGAAGTCTTGCTGGATTAGCTTGGTGCTTTGCTTGGTTGGAAGTTGATGTGGAAGTGAGCAGCGAGAAGACCCAACACTGCAACGTTCAAGTGCCACGATTGCTTGGGCCAGCTAGACACGCGCACTTGCTTCAACTTGGATAAACGCTCAATTGATTGAGCTGGATTGCCGACAATGAGGATGATAGTTGAAGCTAGCATGAAGCGACAGTGCTGCACAACGTATAACACCAAGGAAGTGGACAGCAACGAGCTCCAAGATGCCCATGACTAAGACAAGATGCGATTGCCTGATAAATAAATACCAGTTCAAAATGGTCTCCATAGCGAATAAGCTAAACCATATATACCTCTGATATCGTATGCTTTCGATTCTAAACATTGCAATTAAAAGTAATTTAATACCCTATAGACCTCTATAATTGGATTCAATGTAGGTAGTGCAACAAAAGCGTCGATTTCATGTCGCATATTTTGCAAGTTGAAGTGGTAAGCTCGTGCATCACTTTTCTCGCGTCGAGAACACTTGAATACCTATGCGGTCGATCATTATGGACTGTTATTTGTATGACCCCCCACTAAATGTATCAAGCTTGAAGTTGCACAATAGATTGTCATCCTGCAGTTCTTTAGTCCCGATAGTGATTCTGCAGAGAAAACCGACTACATGTATTAATATTAATAGCCACAATAGGGATTTCAGCTCCGGACATGAGGAAGTGATGACCGACATTTGTCTGTTCACTATACCCTTGGTTGCAGATGCTCTGTGTGTTTGGGTGGGTCTTCTATTGGAACTGGAGTAAAGTTTGCGAGCTATCACACTAGCGCAGACAAGTTACGTAGCTACAGGTCTGAGAAGCTAATGTTTAATATATTTGCTTCTGACCGAGTCTACGCAGAAACAATAGTAAAAAAACACTGCATCAAGCGTGCAAAAGAGTCTACACCGTCGGTGCAGGTCGAAATTACAGCCACTTGCATACAACAAGCATTGCTCAATGGATCCCGCTGTACCCGTCTTCAAATCGATAGGATAGTATGACGCAGGCCATACATCACACGCTACGGTCTTTTGCAGCTTTGCCCAGTTCTTCACTGATGCATCAGACAACAATTGCGACTGACCTTCATGCATCGGTGCTGAAAATCTCGTTAGTTCTCTTTCATAGATGCGCTGAACTGAAGGTCCAAGCAATAGGGTAAGTTTGACGCTAGAATGGCAGGGACACCATCAGTAAACCCACCATCGGCGTTTTCCACCATGGGGTCGGTCCAATTCCAAAAGAACGATACGTTCGTGTTGTCTACGCGGATTTTAAAGTACGGCGAGATGTCATTGACCATCTCGGGTAGCTCGGAAATAAGTGTACCGCCAACGTGTAAGTAGCCATCATTCCCCTCCAACAGCGAGGCTGGGACACTTGAAATCGGGTTCAAAGCGACTGTAAGATCGAAGGCAAATTTTGACGATAAAGACCAGCAGGAAGTTCACCGTTTGTCATATTGACGCGCGCTAGAAACAACATAATGAGGCCCGGGTGATGCGCTTGAGAGATTACAGCACTTTCTTGCCAACTCGTTATGGTCGAGTTATACACCTTCAAAACTTTCAGTCCAGAAAACTCAGTTAACTTTGAAGGCATCTCAAGAGTGGGGCAGTGTCGAATCACCAAAGACAAAATAGTCTCTGGGTCAAAGGGGCTCCACTGTGCAGTGACCTCGCTCTCCGTGCCGCTGAGTTTGGCTTCGTAGCAGTTGAGCACCAGAAAAGAGCACGAAGGCCGAGAGCTAAACCAGGGTTTGATCTGCATCTCGCACTGGGAAAATGTAGGAATCAATTCGACATACAGGTGAAAAGCTAAAATCATGATTCCCAACGTGAAAAACAGTATCGGCGTGAACCATGACTCCACCTGCAGCAGTTTGCTACGTTTATAAGCCGATTTGACATCAACTAGGCTTGAAATGAGAGGCACGATAGCTGCTATTCCGTGGGTCGTCATGGATTTTGAACTTATTAGTGTCTTCGTTGAACTCGTATCTCTTGCACTTAAGAGGCTCTTCATGTTGTTCAAATTGGTTACTGTGCTCAAAGCAAAGAGCACTCGCATGGCTAAATCCCCCCACGATGATACCATCAACATTTGAAACTCACTCATAACGTGTACGATCCAGACGTCTTCGTACCATTTGTAGCTAGCAAAACCATTTTGCTCAGTATGAACTCAGAAGAGTAGATGACCAGTCATACCGACGTTATGCCAACAGAACTCACAAGGTCAAGAATACAGTCACACATAAGGGCCCAGAGCCGCCGACGCATTGTGTTCGTTCGAAAAGGCCAGTGCACGAATGTTGTCGACCAGCAGTTGAGAACCAACAGCGCGACGTAACCCCGGTTCAGTGATGGTCGCGACAGTAGCAAGCTCATTCGGTAAGCTTGATTCGTCTGGAGTGCAGTTTCCACGATCTCTCGACACAGCAAAACTAGATCGAAGAACGGACCATTTACAGCGAACTTCGAGTAGGCAGCACGACAGCGATCGGTCATGTTGTGGCTCGGTCGCTCCTTTTTGGTTGAAGGAGCAAATACATTGTACACAGCGAGAACAAGTTTTCGTTTCTTGAATGACCAGCCCAGCATCCAAACTAAGTAGAAAAAGTGAATTCCTGCAAAACGATTGCGACGATGTCATAATGCCCAGAGCCCAACCCGAGGCGATAGAAGCCTAGCCAGTTATCCAGCAGTATTCCGGGTAAACGCCAGTAGCACCACGCAATAGTCGCATAGTAAGCTAAGCAAATAAAATGAAGGCCAATGAATACAAGCCAGCACACGCGCCGCTTATTACTTGAAAATCTTGCTTTCCACAACTCAGATACCTCGTTATTTGTACGACTACGAGATCGGCACATCACATCTCGAGCTGAATGCTGCATGATCTAACGACGGGGAAGCCAAAATGCAACAGAACATTCTCATTATAGCACGCTGCAATTGACGCTACAGCCCAGCTTGTTGTCGTGTTGGCATTGGGGTAACGGGTAGTAAGGTGATTCCAGACCGTACATTAATACTGTAAGCTTAGTAAACTTTTGGATCGGTCAATTCGAGAAGAACGATACGTTTGCGTTATCCACGAGGTGGTTCGTCGTTGACAACCTCCGGGAACTCAGAACAAAGCATGCCATCGGGTGAAGATAACGGCACTGGATTCAACCAGCGCGGCAAGAACGCTTGAAATCAGGTTTAACGCGAGAGAGAGATCGTAGGGTGCCAATCTCACCAACGAAGGCGGGATCTCAGTCAGGTTGCTGGTCTCGACATAGATGACGGCAAAGTTTGGCCAGTTTAAATCAAAATCCTCGGTAAAGATCGCAAGTTCGTGATGCAAATGTCAAGATCTCGTTGCGTTTAAGGTAAACGATATCTATGGCAACTAGCAGGCAATTCTCCATTTGCATGTTGATACGCACTACATGTAGAAACAGCATCAAGAGGTTTGGGTGGTGTGTTTCTGAAATCGCTGCAGGGCCTTGTCATCTCACGATTGTTGGGGTGTTGTAGAATTTTAGGACTTTGAGCTGTGAAAACGCGCTCAGCGTGGTGGGTATTTGAAGATAGTGGCGAATCATGAGATAACAATTGTTTTGGGGTCGAAGGATCTCCTTCGCCATCCAAAGGAGCCCCCGACAAGTTTCAATACATGTAGCACCCTTACATGAACACAAAGTAGACCAAACATAGGGTGCGAAGCGCGATGAACGCAAACCAACTGAGATTCAAGATGAAAGACGTGAACTTTGCACATCTTCCTATCGATGGGCCCTCCAATCTAAATCAGTGGGCTGAACTGCCCACAAACACAAAACTACACACATAATTGGCATGGAATGCTTCAGTTAAATTGGGTCCCCCTATACTTGTTAGAGTAGCGAGCCTCACTAGGTACCCCGACATTTAGCCGAGGGTGTTACCAGCCATGGCCCAGTTGGCGGCGTCCACGTCGTCCAAGTTGAGGAAGATGCGGTCGGCCGGGAGCTTGAGCGCCTCCGCCGCAGTAGCAGTCAGGGACGCAGCCGTCTTGGGATTGAGATCGGGGCCGATGCCGATGCTGCGGATGTGAATGAAGGCGCACGGCTGCAACAGCGTCAAGAGACTGAAGTTAGCGTTAAGGTTAGAGGAAGTTAATAATAAGGGGTGAGGGACGTACGGAGTCCGACGTCTGGAAGATCATGGGCGTGTCCAGGTCCAACTGCACCATCACGTATGCCTCAGGCTTGTCCAGAGCGGCGGAAAGTGCCTTCGATAGGGCACGCAATGCGGCGGGGACATCCACACTGGATTTGGGCACGTTGCTGGTCACGTGGACGAACGGCATGATAACTTGGCGAATCTCGAGTGAGCTGCTCGTCTCTAGTTTTGAGGTACCAAGATTTTGATGGCCATAGGCCGGTATACTGGTACATGTAGGGTGACCTCATGTTTGCGTCAGCAGCAGTGCTTGTGAATCACTGTGGAAGCTGCCTGCATTTTTATTGACTTGGTTAAAAGGTTGGTAGCAGCACGGCTGGAGAGAGAGAGAGAGATCTTGTCCGCTACAGGGCTGCAAAGGCTACTAGTAGAAACGGGGTTCGAGTGATTGGTCTTGATCAACTGACGCACACACACACCCATCATAGCCGCTCGACGGTGAAGCTATTTACTGCTTGGGCTCCGGGATGAGCACACCGCCCTTGGCCCAGTTCGAGCGCTGCACGTCGTCGATGTTCATGAAGATGCGGTCCGCGGGGATTTTCAGCTGCTGGCTCACGGTCTCTGTCAGCACCGACGCCGTCTGCAATGCACAATAGCAACACCCAAGTATCATTAGCCTGAGTATCTCAACACCTTCGCAGCCAGGGACTCGCTGCGTACCGTCGGGTTGTGCTGAGCGTCCACCTTACCGATGCTTCTGAGGTGGATCATGGCGCACGGCTGCATCAGCAACAGTAGTAATGGGTCAGTGTAAAAGCAAAAGAGGCCGAGCAGTGGAGAGGCGCTGTGCACTCACGGCGTCCGTGGCCTGGAACAGCATAGGCGTGTCTAGGTTCAGGTGCACCATTACGACTTGCTCCGACTTGTCCAGGGCAGTGGCCAATCCCTTGGAGATGGCGGCCATGACTTTGACCTTGTCCACACCGTCAGAGGACACGTTGCTTGTCACCTGCACGTTCGGCATCTTGCGGCCTCTGTTCTTGACGGTCAAATGGCGAATGGTGAAGCAGGTAGTATCCATCACAGAATCAGTATACCGATCCAAAATGCGGTTCGTCAACAACCTTTTCGCAGATTCGATTACCCACCGTACATGTATATGTACTGCACTGTCAAGTGACTCAGCCAGCTCTCACAATAAGCTTACGTCAGAAGAAAATGTCTGCGCTGGCAATCCTTCTTGGATAGAACAATACAAAGCGCTATCGAGTTGAACATGACTAAAAGATGACGCCAGTTCAATGGTTTGCGTCGCTTTATTTTGCTTTTAAGTGCCTTATTACATTGTCGAGGAAAATCAGCGCCAAAACTCAAGTAGGTTTTGCCGTCCAGGGCCCAGTTGGAGCCCTTCACATCGTCCACGATCATGTAGATGCGGTTCGCCGGCAACTTGAGCGCCTTCGATACCGTGGCGGTCAGCGAAGCGGCAGTCTTCGGGTTGATCTCGGGGCCGACGCTACCGATGTTACCGATGCTGCGAATGTGGATGAACGCATTCGGCTTTTGCAGCAGCAGCACAAAGTTCGGACCGAGTTAGCACTTTAACAAAACTAGCTGCAATTTTGCACATTTACTCACAGTGTCCAGCGTCTGGAAAATCATGTCCTGCTCGAGGTCCAGCTTCACCATCACGTACTCCTCGGGCTTCCTCAGAGCCGCCGACACCGCCTTCGACAGCACAGATAGTGTGGCTGGGACGTTGACATTGGCCCTAGGGACGTTGCTGGACACGTGGATGAACGGCATTGTGTTGGTTGTTCGCTCCCTTTCCGGTAAATCTGAAACTGGGAGAGTACGAACTCTGGAGGTTCGTCCTGAGGCTAATGCAGGGTTCGTAAGCACGCTGCACTCGCGTATGACGAACCACATGATAACTTGGCATGGGATCAATTACGCCATCAATAACACGTAGAAGAAGACCAATGAATAACCACAGGAAAACGCTTTCTCGTTGTGGCCTTTTGTGCAAGCAAGATGGATACTTGGGGCTGGAATGGCAACGCTGCTTGTACTTGATTCGCTTCAATACTGTTTCAATACCTACCTTAAACTGGTATTACCGATCTATTTTAAATCCATCCCAGTCGCACTTACCGCACCCACCCCAAATAGTAGCTTTATACTTGAACTCACTATTTCTCGCCCCTTCCCCCTTACTTTCCAACGCTTGCTTGGAGGCGACGAAGAGCTGAAGCTGCTTGCATCGACCATCACTCTTTGTCCGCACTAACCGGAGCACAGCACAGCATGGCGGAGGAGGTGGCTCGCTCGCGGCAGTATGCGTACCAGCAGAACTCCAACCTGGTTCTGCAGGCGGACAGCGAGTCGCGACGGCGGCCCGACGAGCCCACGGGCGAGGTGGAGTCTCTGGCCGGCAAGATCAGCTACCGCATGGGCGACCGTGCGCAGAAGGCGACGCCGCAGAGTAGCCGCAAGCGCCAAGGCGACAAGGACGAGCCCCATACCAAGCACAAGAAGAAGAAGCGACGCGGTGATGTTGACGACGCTGCAGCAGGAGACGGCGTGCTCTTCACGGCCACGGGCGGCCTGGCGGCTGCCAAAAGTAATATTCTGAAAGAGAGTTCGGCCTTCGAGTCGGCCGCCTACAGACCTCGCAACGCTGCGAGTCAAGAAGCCTACGAGCAGATTCTGGGCGTCGTGGCCCAGCAGTTAGGAGCCCAGCCAGGGGAGATCTTGGCCGGCGCGGCGGAAGAAGTGCTGGCCATTCTGAAGAACGACGCGTACCGAGACGACGAGAAGCACAAGGAGGTTCAGAAACTGCTGAAGAGCATACCGACGCACACGTTCAGTCAGGTGGTGGCGGCGGGCAAGAGGATCACGGACTTCTTCCCGGATAATTACGGGGAGAAGAAGGCAGGAGACGAGGAAGATAAGGCGATGGAGAGCGATGAAGAAGTGGACAAGGAGATGGGCGTGGCTGTTGTCTTTGATGAAGAAGACGAGGAGGAAGAGTCGGATCTGGATGAAGTGAGGGAGGAAGAGGAAGACGAGGAGCAGGAGGAGGAAGAGGGAGATGAGACGACTGCTACAAGACGGGAAGTGATGAAGATGAAGGGCAGATATGACGAGGAAGACGACGGAGATGCCAAATACAGACTGGACGTGCATACGACCGATGCCTTCTGGCTCCAGCGTGAGCTGTCGAAGTTCTACAAGGACGCAGAGATCAGTGCCAAGCTTGCAGAGGATGTGCTGACTATTCTGAAGGAAGCGGGCAGCGACCTTAGTGCCTGTGAAAACAGACTGGTGCTGCTACTGGACTACGACAAGTTTGACTTTATCAAGTTGTTGCTAGAGAACCGAGCGAAGGTACTCTACTGCACGAGGCTGAAGCAGGCTCAGAATGACGAGGAGCGACGCAGCATCGAAGAGGAAATGATCGCCGATGAGACGCTGGAAGACGGCGAAGGAAAGGCTATTCTGGACCAGCTGCGCACGACGGCGTCGGCCGACTCGTGGATGCAGGATCGTATCGGCGCTATGGAGACCACGTCTCGTGCTGAAGCTAACAAGCTGCGCAAGCTACAGCTAAAGTCTGGCGGACAGCGGGCGCAAGCTCGTGGCGATGAGTCGGACGATGGTGTCGACATGGAGGACGGGGGCAGAGATGTCGTGATGGAGAAAGGAGAAGGTGCGCCAAAGAAGAAGCCGCAGCACTACGTGGATGTGGAGTCACTAGCTTTTCAGGAAGGTGGCCACTTGATGAGCAACCGTGAGTGCCGCTTGCCGGAAGGCACGTGGCGTTCGCAGAAGAAGGGATACGAAGAGGTCCACGTTCCTGCCGTCCGCACGAAGATGGCCGTGGCTGAAGAAAAAGCGCGCATTAAGATCTCGACACTGCCGAAGTGGGCACAGGGTGCTTTCAACGGCATGGATTCGTTGAACCGTGTGCAATCGAAAATGTTTCCTGCGGCTTTCAAAACGAGTGAGAACTTGCTTTTGTGTGCTCCCACGGGTGCTGGTAAGACAAACGTCGCAATGCTGACGATTTTGCATGAGGTCATGAAGGCACGTGACCCGGAGACTGGCGAAATCGATTTAAACTCGTTCAAGATTGTGTACGTGGCTCCGATGAAGGCTCTCGTGCAAGAGGTGGTGCTTAACCTCTCCGCTAGATTGTCCAGCGCCTATGACATCCAAGTACGAGAGCTGTCAGGTGACCAGAACTTGTCCCGGGAGCAATTGTTTAACACACAGATCATTGTCACGACGCCCGAGAAGTGGGATATCATCACACGAAAGTCTGGAGATGACCGCACATACACTCAGCTTGTGCGTTTGGTGATCATTGATGAAATCCACTTGCTTCACGACACGCGTGGCCCAGTGTTGGAGGCTCTGGTTGCCCGTACGATCCGGAATGTGGAAGCCACACAGCAAATGGTGCGGCTGGTGGGTCTTTCCGCCACACTGCCAAACTACGAGGACGTTGCGGCATTCCTCCGCGTCGATCCCGCGCAGGGACTGTTCTACTTCGATTCCAGTTACCGTCCTGTGCCTTTGCAGCAGCAGTACATCGGCATTATGGAGAAGAAGGCAGTCAAGCGTTTCGCGTTGATGAATGAGATTTGCTACGAAAAGGTGATGGAGCAGGCAGAGCTGGACAACCAGGTCCTTATTTTTGTGCATTCACGAAAGGAAACTGCCTCGACAGCACAGGCATTGCGGGACTTGTTTGTGGAGAACGATACCCTGGCGCGTTTAATTAAACCGAACTCTGCCTCCAGCGAGGTGCTTTTGCAGGAAGCCGAAAAGATTGAACGCAATGATGATTTGAAGGACCTTCTGCCGTACGGTTTCGGAATCCACCACGCTGGCATGAAGCGACAAGACCGTACGTTAGTGGAAAACGCATTCGCTGATGGTCATTTGAAGGTGCTGGTTAGCACGTCGACGTTGGCGTGGGGTGTCAATCTGCCGGCACACACGGTGATTATTAAGGGCACTCAGATCTACAACGCAGAAAAGGGCGACTGGTGCGAACTGAGCCCACTGGACATCTTGCAAATGCTGGGTCGTGCCGGTCGTGTGCAGTTCGACACGCAGGGTGAGGGCATCATTATTACGCAGCACTCGCAGTTGACCTATTACTTGTCGTTGATGAATCAGCAGCTCCCGGTGGAATCACAACTAATGGGGAAGCTGGCTGATAATTTGAACGCTGAAATTGTGGTGGGAAGCGTGCAGAACGTGGCACAAGCAGCGACGTGGCTAGGCTATACGTATTTATTCATCCGCATGCTGCGAAATCCGACCTTGTACGGCATCTCCATCGCTGACTGCAAGGCAGACCCGACGCTGCTGCAGTACCGCACAGACTTGGTGCACTCGGCAGCTACGTTGTTGGCGAAGCATAACTTGATCAAGTACGAGCGGCGCTCGGGGTTGTTCCAGGTGACTGCACTCGGTCGTGTGGCCAGTCATTACTACATTGCGCACGACTCAATCAGCACGTACAATGAGTATCTGAAGCCTCACATGTCGGACATTGAGATTTTGCGGCTGTTTTCTCTTTCGAATGAGTTCAAGTATGTGATCGTCCGGTCAGAGGAAAAGTTGGAGCTTGTGAAGCTTTTGGAACGTGTACCGGTTCCGGTGAAGGAGTCCTTGGTGTCCACTGCCCCCGGCAGTGTTGCTGCTGGAAGTGGCTCGGCGAAGGTGAATGTTTTGCTGCAAGCTTACATCTCGCGACTGAGGTTGGATGGTTTTGCACTTTTGGCAGACATGGCGCACATTCATCAATCGGCCGCCCGTATTTTCCGGGCACTGTTCGAAATTTGTTTAACCCGAGGCTGGGCCTCGCTGGCCGAGCGAATGCTCAGTTTCTGCAAGATGGTGGACAAACGCATGTGGTTGTCACACTCACCTCTTCGGCAATTCGCTCCTGGGCTCTCGGAGACGATTCTGAAGCGGATTGAGAAGAAGGACATTTCGTGGGAGAAGTATAATGACCTGGAACCTGCTGACCTTGGCCAGCTCATTAACAACCCGCACTATGGCAAGCAGCTCTACAAGATGATCCATCAGTTCCCGAAGCTTGAGCTCTCGGCTCATGTGCAGCCGATTACGCGCTCTATGCTGAAGGTGGATTTGGTCGTGACGCCTGATTTCGAGTTCACGCGGGAAGTCCACGGCAATGCTGAAGGGTTTTGGGTGTTTGTAGAGGATGTGGACGGCGAGACGATTCTTCACCACGAATGGCTGTTGATCAAGCGCCGCTTTGCCTCGCAAGAAACGTATCTGAGTTTCACGATGCCGTTATTCGAGCCTTTAGCGCCGCTATACTACATCAAGGTAATCTCGGATAAGTGGATTCACTGCGAAAGCTCGCTGCCGGTGTCGTTCCACAAGCTCATCCTACCGCAGAAGAATGCACCTCCGACAGAACTACTGGATCTTCAGCCACTCTTCGTCAACAACATTCTCCTGAAGCTTGTAGGCGGCAAGAAGAAGACCGCGGAGTCTGTCCTCAAGTCCCTTTCGAACGCTCGTCAAGTATCGAACCCGTGGCGGTTCAAACGCTTCAATCCTATTCAAACGCAAGTTTTGCCTCGCTTGCTGGAGTCAGAGAGCAATCTCTTCATTGGGTCACCCCCCGGAAGTGGAAAGGGTGTCCTAGCAGAGCTTGCTATCATGAAGACGCTGCTTTCCTTGGGCCAGCCTGACCCCAAGAGCGATGAGTTCAGTGAACACTTGATCGTGTATTTGACTCCTAAAGAGTCGAGTTGCCACGAAAAGTACGATGACTGGAATGCCAAGTTTGGCGAGGAAAGCTTTTGGCGACAAAATGTCGTCGAGCTCACTGGTGATTCTACCGCAGACTTGCGATTACTTGCAAGTGCGAACATCCTAATTGCAACACCGACGCAGTGGGACGTGCTTTCCCGACGCTGGAAACAACGTAAGCGCATCCAGAATGTCAGCTTGTTGCTTTTGGGCGAGTCTCATTTCGTGGGTGGCGGTGAATACGGCCCCACGATTGAGGTTGTGATGTCGCGGATGCGGTTCATCGCTGCTGATATGGACAAGAAGAAGAAAGCAGCCGGTGAGCGAGGCGGGCGAATGCGCATCTTGGCTATGAGTAACTCCATAGCTAATGCTCGCGACGTTGGCGAGTGGCTTGGCGCTAGTGCGTCGGAAGGTATTTTCAACTTCCACCCGAATGTCCGCCCACAGCCGCTGGAGATTCGAGTGCAGGGCTTCGAGATCAACGACTTTTCATCTCGCATGTTGGCGATGGCCAAACCTTTGTACAATACGGTCGCGAATCAAGCGGAGAAGAAACCAGTTGTAGTGTTCGTACCGTCAGCCAAGCAGGCACAGCTGAGCGCGATCGATTTGATCACCTTTGCCCTGGCTGAGAACGACTCCCAGAAATTTGTATCTCACTCAGTAAAGGACAAGGTGGACTTGCCCCTGGAAGACGCTGCATTGCTACACACGATGGAGAACGGAGTCGGCTACTGCACAGATACGATGGCCTCGCGGAATCGTGAGTATGTGTTGCACCGGTTTGCGACAGGCAAAATTCAGGTATTAATCGTCCCGCAGTCTATGGCGTGGGAGCTGCGAAGTGCTCAGATCAATGCATTCATGGTGGTAATCATGGGCACGCAGTTCTACGACGGTCGAGAACACCGTTATGTGGACTACCAGCTCGCTGACGTGTTCCAGATGACTAAGTTCGCCAACCACGCTGCCTCCCCTGCTGTAAAGTGTGTACTTTTCTGTCACGCATCCAAGAAAAAGTTCTACGCGAAGTTCCTGTACGACCCGCTACCTGCAGAATCGCAACTTGAGCACTTCTTGAGCGATCACATCAACGCTGAAATCGTGACGAAAACGATTGAGAGCAAGCAGGACGCGGTGGACTACCTCACGTGGACCTTCATGTATCGTCGATTCATGAAGAATCCCAATTACTACAACCTACAGGGCGCTACCAATGTGCACCTGTCAGATCACTTGTCTGAACTTGTGGAGACCACAGTCAATGCATTGGAGGAGTCGCGCTGTATTCAGGTTGTCGAAGAGGAGGAGGATGAAGAAAACGAAGGTGAGGAGCGTCTTGTGCCGCTGAACCTGGGCATGATCGCAGCGTACTACTACATCAAGTATACGACGATCGAGCTGTTCGCTTGCAGCCTGAAGGCGGACTCGAAGGTGCGCGCGCTTTTGACCATTCTGTCATCTGCCACCGAGTTCAGTGACCTGCCGAGTCGGTATGGCGAAGACAAGAAGCTGGAGGGTCTTGCTAAGCACCTTAAGTTCCCAGTGGCAGCTGGAGGAGACTACGGACAGGCACATGTGAAAACGAACGTACTGCTGCAGGTTCACTTCAGCAAGCAGCACGACCGTCTGAGCCCAGCGTTGCGTCAGGATCTTGACTTCATTCTGCGCCACGCCGTGCGTCTCCTGCACGCCATGGTGGACGTGATCAGTTCCAACGGGTGGCTCAAGCCCGCTCTAGCGGCCATGGACCTCGCGCAGATGGTTGTACAGGCACAATGGAGCAGTGATTCACCGTTGCTGCAGATCCCATTCTTCACTCGGGAGATGCTCAAGAAATTGGGCGATATGGATCTGGAAGAGGAGGTGGAGACACCTGTCGATATCTTGAGTATGGAGGATGATGCTCGCAGCAAGCTGTTGCCTCTGGACACACAGAAGATGTCAGCAGTCGCAAAATTCTGTAACGCTTACCCGGATGTGACAGTGCAGACAAATGTTCAGCAGGATGGCAAGAACCTGCCGCAGGGCTCTGCCGTGAGCGTGAAGGTACAGCTCGAGCGTGAAGGTGCCGACGAGGACGACGAAGAGGAGGAGGAGCAGGACGAGTCGAAGGAGCTGGGCCTCGTGAACGCTTGCCACTACCCTGTGAAAAAGGCCGAGAACTGGTGGGTGGTGCTGGGCGACTCCAAGAAGAATACGCTACTGAGCATTAAGCGCGTGCCCTTCGCAAGCGCGCGGGCAAACGTGGCGCTACAGTTTGCCGCTCCGGACGAGATTGGCGCCCACACCTTCCAGCTTTACGTGATCTGCGACGGCTACGCCGGCTGTGACCTGGAGAATGAGGTCAAGATCACTGTTGTCCAGGGAGAGGACACAGACGAAGAGGAGGAAGAGGGGGAGGACGAGGAATAGTCATCTCACGTGCAGAATGGAGATCAAACCAACATAAACATCGACGTATCATTCACACTTTATATCTGCCATTTCTTAGCTCCTTAGCCTTCTAGTGTGGCGTTGCAGTGATCCTCGCTTCAACAGGAATGGGAGACGCAGCAGGGCACGCTGTGGACAACTCCGGGTCCTCTTCTTCTGTCTCACTGGCCGCCTTTTGCCTTTGTAGATGTGGTGCACGGAAGCCACGCGACTTGAGCTTGCGCGCAGCCTCAGCTGAAGCAGCATTGATGAGCCCGGCAGCCTTGAACACACCTGCACGCAGTTGCTGCTGACGCGTAGGATGGTGGCTTTCGGTATCAATGGCGCACGCGCTA
The DNA here is from genome assembly GCA_001314375.1 of Phytophthora podocarpi. Classification (NCBI taxonomy): domain Eukaryota; phylum Oomycota; class Peronosporomycetes; order Peronosporales; family Peronosporaceae; genus Phytophthora; species Phytophthora podocarpi. The sequence continues at coordinate 23,196 of LGSN01000111.1, read as the reverse complement.
GCAGTACTGACGAGGCTTATTGATGTTGCGTCGTCGGAGAAAATGCTGGGTTCATGATATAGTCCCGCTGGGGCGCTCTTGATCTCTTGGCAGGCAGGGCTGTCCAGGTAGCTCTCCTCACTCGTGGCCGTCGAAGCACTCGATCCTGATCGCAACAAGTGCAGTCGAGTATTCAACTTGTCCTTCGCCTCCTGCAGACGCTTGGTCATCATTGCAGGACTTATACTCACGTTCACGCTTAGCCGATGATTGGAGAAGTTCATACTCGTGTGTCTTGCTCGTCGCCACTGACTGGCATCAAGGGGCTCAGTCTCAGACGCACGGCGGCGATGCAGCTCTGGCGTGTAGTCTTCGTCATCGCTGGAGAAGTCGCCAGCGTCTTCATCGTCGAGACTCTGGTTCCGCGAACGGGACAGTGAGCGCGTACGCGCCTTAAATGTTGCAAGGGACAGCGCCGTCGGCATCCCCGCCGATCCCGCTCCAGAGCACGTACGAGCTTTCTGTCGTCTCCAGCGCGCGATGGTTGGTACTCGAGGCAGCAGGCTCGGACGAAGCGCCGAGGAGGCAGTGCTCGATTGGTTTACTTGGTCGCTGTCACTGATGGCATTGTCTGTTACCCTGTTGTTTATCTCTGCAGGCTCGGTCGGTTGGTACGTCGCGAACGGATTTGTTGATGCTCTTGAGGCCGGGGATGACAACACGCTGTCGGTTTCAGGAGACCAGCACGTCTCCGGGTCGAAGGGAGTCACCTCCCCCCCCTCTTCTTCATCGTCTTCTTCTATCATCTGATGGCCACTAGTCTCCTTCTCTGCTTTAACCTGCTCGTCTGTAGACTCGTGCTCAGGCTCGAAGAACCTCAGCTGGCGGACAGGAGACGAGATCGACACGCGTGTCAAAGGAGACAGCGTCGTCGCCATCGAAGGGCGAGGCGACGATGTCTCCGAGCTCGGCGAGATGAGACTCCACTGCAGACTGCTGTCTCCTGGAGCTGTGCCGACCTGAATGGGGAGCAACATCGGCAGCTTGAGCTCTGACGTTCCCTCGTCTCCATCAGTGGAGCCTTCACTCGTGGCGTCCCACGAGAGTCTCTCCACCAAGTCCAGCTGCGTGTCCATGGGCTGCATCGAGAACAACTCGGCCATTAGTGGCTCGTCGTGAAATTCTTCTTCCAGTTCGTCTTCGTCCAGACTGCCGAAAAGTGCGTCCTCCTGCTCCTGCTCCAGATCGTCCGCTGAGAGGTCGCCCCAGCCGTCGTCTTGCCAGCCCCTCGCGTCCTCTTCTCTTCCGGCACAGAACGCCATGAGCTTCTGCTGCTCTGGTCTTCTTTATCTATTCGGGAATGGGGAATGGCTTCTGGTTTGGCAGGCTGATGGCGGGGCCCAGACGGGAAACCGCCTCGTCCGTGTCGCAACCCTGTCCTGACTGCTTGGCCTGTCCGTACCAAAGTGACCACCTGCCTCTGGCAGGTGGACGGATATGCGAGCCTTGAAGAGCGACATCCAGGGTTGTTGTTGCAGTTGTCCTCTCTGGCGGAGTCGTAAGATTCCGCAGCACGTGTGCCACGTGAATATGGCTAGCACAACGTGAACCAACGACTTGAGCTTATGACGGGACCTGCAACTTGTGACTCACGAAAGCTCGGCACACTTGGTGTCGACACTTGGCTGTGATGCTTTCATGGACTCTGCGACTCAGAGTTCGCCGACTCGTCCGTCCGCTAGAAAACGGACAAGATTTGCCATCGAGCCGTCGACTCGACGGCTTCGACCACGCGAGCAGCGCGACGACCAACGAAGCCTCCACCGAAAGCGGCACTCTGACAAGACGTTACATGTACTGTACTGCACCTAAAGCAGGTCAGCTTGTCTTCTGCGAAAACATGTATGTGCAGAGCATGCTTCCCCCAAAGCAGAATGGCTGAATCAATATGACTACGTGTACATGTACCAGCCTTCACGAAACCTATAATACTGGCAGGCTGCACCTGCACCCGACGATCCGGACGAGATCGTGCTGCCGTGCAGACCGTCACGCTGACGCACCAAGTGGTAGGTTTCCAGGGCCATCCGGTGGATAGCACCACCGCATCATTCAGTGCATCCCAGCAGCGGCGGAGAGACGCTTAGACCGGGAAGTGCGCATGGCATCAAGTCTATCGGCGTTGAGTTGTTGTTATGGTCTTCAAACCTTCGCGAAGATCATTTTTCAGTAGGCACATTGATCCCGATCTTCTTGAGCAGGGCTGTTGTTCCTGGTGTGGCTATGGATACCACGCCAATCAACCACGAACAGAAAAAAGCAAAATGGTTAGCATTGCTTGCGGTGCAACAGCATCGGTGTCATCGAGCAAGTGCACAAGAACCAAAGAACCCGACGCGTACCAGAAACTGGAATGTCAAAGGGTGAGTCCGGGCCGTCCAAGTCTAACCGCTTCGCTCGATGTTGTCGCTTTGGTGTTGAGCAACCAGCACTGTCTGAGATGGACGGCGATGGCCGGTCACGGGAAGAAGATGGCACGACATCCTCAGAAGATCCGAATAGTTGAGCACGCTTGGCGATCTGAGCAAAATGTTTTGTCAGATTTGATCCACGATAAACTCAAGATACATTAATTACTGCTTACCTCAAACTCCAAGCGGTCCTTGTCGAGTTTGATGGCTTGCTCTTGCAAGAGCTTGCGCTCCTTTTTTAGGTTCTGCCGAAGCACAGCCAGCTCACTCTTTTCATGCGCCAGGTCCTCTTCCGCACTTGCATCGGGAGAACTCCTGGATCCTGCTACACGAGCAGCACGTGCTCTCTCCGCAATTTTACCAACTCGGCCGTCAACTGCAGGTAAGGATAGCGACGCTTGAAGCAGCTGATCCTGCTCATTGATAATGCCGTGTGCATCATCTAGCTTCTGTCGCAATCGTTTGATGACCTCTTTGTCGCTGCGAGCCTCTGCCGACGGCAATTCATTGCGAATGACATGCTCGAGTTGCTTCAACTTTTCGTCCAGAGCCTCCATCGACTGCGAAATATATTGGGGGATGCCCTCCTTCGTAGCCATATTGAACGGTGTTGGAGTAAAGTCGTCAATAGGAGCACTAGCCAGCTTCTCAAGCTCTTCAGCGTCTCCCTCCAGATTTTTCCTGCACAAAAAATAAAGTAGAGTATGCGTGAGGAAACAGCTACAACAACAACAACAAAGATGGTATAGCAACAGCATAATAACAAGATGGTCAACGTACTGGGCAAGGAAGAGCTGGACAGCCTTCTTGTACTGCGACGTCAGCGATTCCAAATGGTGCTGCAAATTGTCGTAGCCCTTTGCCAGCATTTCGTTGTCAAACAGCAGCTCCGCTTTCTTCCGTTCCAGATTCTCCATGATCTGTTTCGTGAGCTTGCTCTCTTTCGATTGGTTGGTCATCGACGCTTGCTTCCGCTCTCGAACACCATTCAGCGGTTTTGTAATTGCCATGCCCTACATGTTATCACGTCAAAACGCGGGAATTAGTCATGACTGCATACTGTACACCTTCACCACCAATCCGAATGTCAACGTACACGCTTCTCTTTAGCAGCACGTGCAACTGCGTCCTGCAGACTTTTCTTCAGTCGCGCATAGTCGACATCTTTTCTCCGCAATTGAGCTTTGTATGCCGTCTCCACCCCTTGCAACCTGCATCTCAACAAAAATAATTAATCTGAATGAATCAATAAATAATACAGTTGCGCGTACCTCGCGCAGTTCACTTCCAGTGCTTTCTTCTCCACCTGGAGCGTCTTCCTATCCGTCATTAAAGTCTGTTCCTTCGCCTTGAACATGTTCTCTCGCTGTGCACTGTTCTGCTTGAGCGTCTCCAGATCGGCCGTCAACGTGTGCACAATGTGGCTCTTCCTCTCGAGCTGCTTCTCGACTCTGCCCAAGTTCTCACTCAATCGGTTCTGGTGCTCCAGCTCTCGGTCCCGCACGTAGAGTAGGTAACCCACAAGGTCCATGACGTCTCGCACGCCTCGCTCCGCCGTCTTCTGCGTCTGCGTCACCGTCCCCACCGCTAGTAGCTCCCATACGCTGGCCAGATCCAACATGCAGACTCTGTCCACGTCGTCCTGTCCCTCTTTATCTCTGGCCAAGAACCTCCTCGTGCCGTTCTCCGGCCCAGAGGAGCGAGGCGCCAGTATGGACGAAAGCGCCACGACATGTTGCAGTTGGTCGTTGAGATATTGTTGATTATCCGCCAGCGTCTGATTACTCGGTAGTCGCCACGGACTTATTGCACTAGAAGATTCCGCAATCGATGTTGACGTCATAGTCAAGAGGTTATTTCTTAGGTGAGTGGAGTCTGATGAAGGACCGAAGACGCTGTTCTCCTTCTCCTCTTCGCTCGGAGGATCCTCCGAGCGAGCGCGCTTCGACCGGTGGAAAGCAGAGCTGAAGTCCATTGCGTAGCCTCCGCAGCTGTGCTCCTCGCGCGCTCGACTGCGTCGCACGCCGTCAGTATCCATACTCGTCGTCCGTAGCGCGAAGTGCGGCGGTCAATTTCAAATTGCAATTTGACTGACCATCACTCATTTCGATGCTTAAGTTCGGAAACGAACTTAGGAATCATTGGGGGACTTCTAAGCAGCATGAAACTTCAAGACAGCAAACATTCAGTTCGGTAGTTCCCATACTCGGCGGGGTCTATACGTCCAGCGATCCAGTCGATTCTTAGATTAAAAGTATGGATCGATTCGCGAGCTCCTGTAGCCATTTCTAAATCGGAGTGATTGAACGCAGTGAATAATGGAGCAGGAGATGGAGGCGTTTCTGCGGCAGCACCAGGCGCAGCTGGTGGCGGCGCAAGTTCCGCAGCGACTGTGGCCCGTGGCGTACTACAAACTCAAGTAGGGGCTTCACCTAGATAGATAGCGAGTGCTACAGATAGATAGAGAACTGACTGCTGACGTGTCCATCCGACTCGCCGACCCGCAGGCATGAGGTGTTTGACTCCGGCAACTTCTTCTTTTTGGCCCGAGACGAGGACGGAGATCTGCACGCAGTCGTACGCGATGACGTGGACCTGGCACCTGTGCAGCCTGACGCGGACGAAGCTCTGTTCCTGGTGGATCATGCCTGGACGTTCACGGCGGAGAAGATGCGCGAGCAACTGGAGACCGTCCCGCGGCTTCTCGACAGGATGGAGAACCTCATGCAGTTGGCAACAGAGGAGACTGCGGAGCTCTCGAAGGAACAGCGCGTGGCTGCAGTCGCCGACCGCGTGTGGCGCTACGCCAACACGTACCGACTTGGCAACGTGAAGCCTGAAGACGCATCCACGATCTGGTACGTGATGGACGAGGTTGGATCCGCCATTGAGCACGAAGACGAACCCAACGTGCGCATGGCGCCATTCTACTTTGGCGAGTCGCAGTGCGCCTTCTCGCTCGTGTGGACTGTGCAGCTCATCGAAGGTGGCGACTTCCTGTCGCGTGACTATTTCCCCGAGTACGCGGCTGACGCTGCGACACACACGGCGCTGCTCGCTGCGCTGTTTTACGAGCCTGGTAAGGCTGATAGTCCCTTTGTGGAAGAGCTCCAGGAGATTGTCTATGGACGCAAGCAGGGATACACGCTGGAAAGCTCTCGTGCGAAGTTCCACGCTATCGTTAGCCGTTACTCGGTGACATTCCCGGACCCGGCGACGACTGTCTCGTCGGCCCCGCTTTCCACCGTTGTGGCAGGCTCGGAGCCGCTCCGCGTGTGGTCTGGTGAGTTATTATAAGCTCCTTTGTCGATGATTTTCTGCTTGATTGCGTGCAAATTTATTTAACTGTGTCCTACTTTGATTCGGCAGATCTAAAGTTGGTACACGACAACTTGACTCATCCGCGCCTTACCCTTGTGGACAACGAGGACGAAGCGCAGGTAGTCTGGTCTACCCGTCACCTCAAGGACTTCCCCAAGTATACCACCAACGAGAACGTGCAGATCATTAACCAGTTCCCGAACGAGAAGATTCTCACCTGCAAGGACCTACTCTACGAAATGTGCAAGCTGTACGTAGCTCTGTAGCTGCTTACTGTGGGTAGTTAAAGCTAGCATTATTTTACATTATCGACATACGATGTTCAGGCACAATGGTGGCGAGCAACCTGACTGGCTCGCGGAGACCTACAATATGACCAGCGAGTTCCCCGAGCTTATCGCGCAGTTCATCCGCCGCGACCTTGCTGCCCATGCGAACGGCGATGACGATGATGAGGCCAACCACTGGATCTGCAAGCCCTGGAACATGGCTCGCTCCATTGACACGTGCATCGCACAGAATGCTCCACACCTCGCGCGTCTGGCCGAGACCGGACCTAAGGTCGCGTGTAAGTACATCCACCGTCCGCTGTTGATTGGCCAGCGCAAGTTCGACTTCCGTTTCCTCGTGATGGTCAAGTCGACGGAGCCTTTGGAACTTTACCTGAGTGGCGTCTACTGGCTTCGTATCGCGAACAAAGAGTTCACCATGGACAATTTCCAGGACTTTGAGAAGCACTTCACCGTCATGAACTACTCGGACTTTGCTGTTCGCATCATGGACAATGCTGAGTTCGTGGAGCGATTCGACAACGAATATCCGAGCGAGGACTGGTCCATGGTGTACGCCGACATCTGCTCCTCCATCAAAAAGCTGTTTGAGTTCGCGACGACGCAGCCTTCCCCGATTGGCCTGGGTCGGTGCACGAAGTCGCGTGCGCTTTATGGCGTGGACGTGATGCTGTCGTGGGAAGCCGACGAGGAGACTGGTGAAGAGCGTTTGCGTCCGGTGATCCTGGAAACGAACTTCCAACCGGACTGCACGCGCGCATGCAAGTACTTCCCGCAGTTCTACAACGATCTCATGAATGTGCTTGTGCTGGACCGTCCGGACGAGGCGGTGCATGGTTGCACGCGTCTTTAATCTACAACGAGACCTCGCGGCGTGTTACCTGAACCAATAGAGCTGCAAAGCACACGGGTGGTTTAGAAAACGAAAATGAGGACTGTTTTCTCGTGGTGACTTACCTCATAGCGGCAAAAACTACACAGCCGACAACTAAAACGGAGCATGCAGCATTAGCAAGTTCATTCCTATGCGATTTATTTGTTTTTGTGCTGTTAGATGGTGACAAAGAGATATCCAAAGTGTGCAAACCGCCAAGTTAATGCTTGATGGGCTTCTTTTTCAAAATCTCTTCGATCGGATTGGTTGCTGGGGCGCCCCCGTCGTTATTGACATAGTCCATGAGGTTGAACAGCAGATCTTCCTCCGGAGATTTCCCGTCGCTCGTTCCGCCGTATTCCACAGGAATGTTCTCTACCGGAATACGCTCCGACAGCGCCTCGAAGATTTTCTTCTTGCCACGCACGATGATCACCTTTTCACGAGTCACGTCGTCCACCATACCCTTGACTGTGTTCCAAATCATGCTGAACCAGGACGGCACATTAACCACGAAAATGTACGCGCAGCGCTCCGGGTAGTGCTTGCCAGAAACTGAGGCAGCCTTGCGAACGTACTCGACAGCCTCGCCAGCAAAGTCCGAGATGCCGATACCATCCACATCCAAAACGGAGATACCCTTGCGGTTATCATCTTGCTCAATCACTTGCCACAGGAACTCCGTGATCATGAGGTAGTTGTGCATCAGATCATCCAGTGTGAGACCCGCATTCTTGAGAGCCTTCAGATTAATCTTACCTGGCTTCTCATAGTACACAGGCTCGTCGTTCTTGCCGCGCTTGTGGTAGTAGTGCGGGTAGTTCTCCTTGATGATCTTGAAATGCGGACTGGGCTCCTCAAGAAGACGATCTACACCTTCCACGCGCCGCCACTCGGTTGTCTCATTGTACCGCTCCAGAGCTTTTGTCTCATCGCCCTTTTCGGCAAGGATAAAGCGCATGGGGACTGATCCCGTGGCCTCTAATGCGGTAACGGAGTGTGCAGGCGTTGATCCGTCGGCTGGTTTCGCTGCTTGTGCCGATTCCGCGCTGCTAACGCTTCTGTTGGCGTTGCTGGTGCTGGCTGCAGCTGGGACAAAACGGTACTCAGTCACGATGAGTTTCAACGTACCTCTTGCCAGAGGACTTCCATAGTCTGTGTCGTCAACCTCTGGCTCGAAGACGGGAGGCTGGAATAGCGCCGAGAACGGATGATCCACCTTCACCGCGACGTAAAAAGCCGGGAGTATCACCAGGACCAGCACAACGAGTTCGCGACGCAGGCTGTCCTCCATAGTGTTAAGAGCACCCCAGAGGTAGTGTGTGACCACTGCGTAGAACAGCCCAAAAATGGGCACAGGCACGAGTCGAAGCAAATCAGACACGCGGTAGAAGATAGCCATGCCAGGCTTGATCTTCGGTGCCGATGGCTGCTTGTCGTTCTTTGCGACAAGCTTTCTAATCATTTTCCGAGGCGCAACGCCGGTAAGTCGCACTACCAGCACACCTGGTCCATTTCGTAAAGGCAGCTCAAAGACCGACTCAGGTTCCTCTCCATTAGGCTCAGGCGGCTTGGCGTGTGCCAGCATTTTCTGCTGTAGCAATGCACCGGGCAGCACAGCCTCCGCTCCGTTGGACAATTGGAAGAAGATCTCCGCCTGCTGAATGCCGCTCGACTCTACCGCCTTCTTCGCACTCGCATTTCGACAATTCGTCGCCACGTTCGTCTTCTTGGCCGTGCTTTCCAGCAGTCCCAGTGGCAACGCAATCTTCTGTCCGTAATTATACGGCGTGATGAGTTTGTTGAGCATGGAAATCTGCTCGATCTTGGGCTTGGCCGGCCAGATCGCGAACCTCAGCTCCGTGCCCTTTCCGTCGCAGCAAATGTATCCTCCCGCGATGTGACTCGTGGGCTTCTTGAAGTTACTGAGTCTCTTATTGAACATCTGCGAATGGCGATTCGACTCCACCACTGTGATCGCCACGTTCGAGTCGCCAAAGCACACAGGCCCCGACTCAGCCTCAGGACTCTCTGACATGGACAAACTACCGGACGTCGACGCTGATGACGTCAACTTGTCCAGCTTGTCCCCCTTGTCCTTCTTGCTGCTCTTGGTGACGCCCACACCTGCCGGGACCTTGGTGAAGCACACGAACATCTCGCCAGGGACGCCACGCGGTCGAGGCCCCACGTAGCCCGTGATGCCGCCCGTCTTGTTGTTCCAGACCATGCCGTGCTGGTTCACGAGCACCAGCGGCTCTCTATACTGCACTTGATCCTCTGCGAAGTGTTGGTCGCTCGGGCGCAGCACCAGGAACTCGTCCTCCGTGAAGAGCTGCTGGAGCTTCGGGCCGAGAGGCGGCACGCAGCTGAGGATCCCGTGGCGGCCGTTCTTCTCGTAATAGCCGATGCCCAACTCGGAGGCGGAGGAAGCGGCGTCGTCTTCTACGTACGCGGAGCGCGTCGCGAGCCGCACCTTCTGGCCGTAGCGCAGCACGTGGGAGTCTGCCATGACGTCGGGACCAAGAGGCCGGAATGCCAAATGAGTGAGGGGACGACAGTTGACGACGGTTTTACTTTACCACGGACGACATGGGATTGGTTGAAATGGAAAAGATAAATGAGACTTGAAGCTGGAAACGACCGTCAATTGGACAAAAATCGAAAAGAAGACAGAAACGAGCCAGAAAGCAAGTACGTCATGGCATTGTGCTGCTTTTTGGGGATTCCTCTCCGCTTGTTGATCGGAGCTGCTCGGTGGAGTGATCAAGCAGAATGACCTGATTGCGGCAACTTGACTCCGCAGTGATTGACATGCTTCGACTGACTGTTTTTCTTGGTCTTTAGAAGGAATACTCCGTGGATGCAGACTTGGTCTCGTCGGCAGAAACGTGTGCCTCCTCTTGTTGCCGCTTGTCTGACGTGGCATCTTCTGCTTGCTCTTCTTCCTCCTCCTCGTCGTCCATGTTCTCGTCTTCGTCGTAGGTGGCACGAGAACGACCAGCGCTGCTGTTGTCGTTGTCATCTTCGTCCTCCTGCAAGTCCAGGTCCTCTTCTTCCTCCTCCTCTTCACCCTTTTCTGCTTCAGCACCTGCTGCGAGTTTCTCCACGTTGGATGCCGCATTCCGTTCTTGGATAAGAGACCGCTCGAAGGCCAGCTCGTCATCTTCTTCTTCTTCTGCTGCTGCTATCTCGGCAACTGCTGCTGATCCTGAAGTATTTTCAGATCTGTTGGACTTCTGCTGGTTGCTAGTCGACCGAGCAAGCTCCTCCGTGTAGTCATTGAGTGCCTGCTTCTTGAGCGCATCGAGGCGTTTGCGTCTTGTCTCGAGTTCGGCCTTGGAGCGACCCACCATTGCAGCGATGCGGAGCCGTATGATCTCGCGCAGCGGCAGGAACATCTGCGTAGGATACCACCCGCCGAGCAGTGACGGCGCCGACTGCCTTGTGAACCGAGCTATCCACTTCCTCACCTCATCGTCATCAATTTCCTCGAGCTGAAATAACACGTTCGCGCTCGTCAACTGCACACCAAAGATCTCAAAAACCTTTTCGCTGCCTCCAGATGCTGCAGTTGAAGTATCGGTAGTCCCATTTACGATGTCCGCGTTCTCTTGTGCTGCATCAGACTCTTTGTCCTCCCGCTCGTCCTCAGAATCCGAGTCGTTCCCTGAATTTACAGTCGATGACACGGGGCTAGCTCGCGGTGGCGATGCCACTGCGGGAGTCGCAGAAGAAGTAGTCCCAGTTGCCGTGGGCTCCACAAGATAGGAGCGCCGCGTTTCTCCTCGAGTAAATCGTTCCTTCCGACGACGCTTGCTGGCCTGTGCGTTTTCAAGTGCCGAAGTCTGTGTCACCTTGACAATCCGCGGACCTTTGACGTGCCCACCTTCCCCATTTGTGTTTCCTGAACTAGCACCAACAAACTTCTTGACACGTTTCCTGGTAGCATGGGTTACCTTGGAGTGCACAAGCTCTCGATTATTTCGCAATTCTACGACCTGGTAACATGACGCCGTCCCCGATACTTCCGGTAACCTTGGGTCGTAGCCCATCTTAATCCATGAGCCTCTCCAGGGCCCGTCAACAAACACGTAACAAACTTTCCGCAGTAGACGCCTTGCGGCTCGACGCTCAAACCCGCCCAGTCCATCAAACAACTTGGAGCGAAGCCATACCGGCTTTTGCTCCAATTTACTCTGTAGCACTTCCATCACATGTGCATCGACGCCATTATCATCCACTCCCACCGATCTCCGACGCACCACAGGTTGCTCAGGCTTGGGTCCAGCAGGCGCCGGCGTATCGTCATGGAAGTTCAGATACGTCATGGTGCTGGAAGGCTTCTTCGCCGCTGCTGTGGGCTGGTACCCTGACCTTTGACGGAACTCATACTTCAGTGGCAAGTCCACCTTCGAGAACACTTCCGGGATGAGTTCTAGCTGCGTCTCATTTTCCACCGCCAGATACGGTCGCAAACAGTCCTGCAATTCACTCTGTCGCAACGATGGCCTGGACAACGGACCATTCTCCACCACTGCACTATTCATCACCGCTGTCTCCACTGCATCCGTTGCATCTGCCACCACCGTAAGAGCATCTTTATCTGGCTTCGACGTCGGATAGAACGACCGAGCTGTGAAGTACTGGAAGTCGGCCATGCCTTCGCACACATACTTCTCCTTCACCAGCCCCACCACTTCAGCTTTAAACCTCGAACCATCTGTAGCAATTGCCTCCGTCTCATTGTTCTCCTCCTCCTCCTCCTCAGCCGCTGCCGTCTCGCCCCGCTTCCTCTTGGGCCGCGAACTCTTCACCCGCAGCAACACCATCTGCGTCTTGGTCAGGTCTGCGAACAGCGGCTTGCACGACGGCTCTGAGGGCCGCAGCTTCACTGGCAAAAATTGGCTCTTGGTCTCGTGTGCCTGTTGCAGACTCGGCAGTCCATTCACAGTCTCCAGCACTTTTGTCATGTCGGTGCCGTATACAGGTAGCTCCAGCCCCACTAGCGGACGGACACTGTCACTACGCAGATTGAGCTCATGGCAGATGGTACCTGGGCGTCTGACCTCTGTAAAGACCGAAGTGGAGTCGCTGGGGTGCTCTGTAGTCGTCGGGCCAGGCACCGCAGCGATGCCCTCAGTGGGTTGCTCGTCCGCCATAGCTTTTGGCGGTTGGAAAAATTGCCATAAGTAGGAAAAATTGCCACTTGTGTTTTTCAGCTTGCATTTGTTTCTATCACAATTAGCGTACTTTTTAAAACTTTTGAATTGGGTTTAAAAAAAAAAACCAAGTACAGAAACAAAGAAAACACACAGAAAATGAGAATACACGTAAATAATTTTAATTTATATGCCGGTACATACAGGTGTGGTACACACAATATTACGACGACTATCGAAACGCCCAACGATGAAACCTTGAAAGGAACCACCACTACCGACACTACGATGCCTATGAACACGGAGCTCTTTCCTGCACCTTGACAACCGCTTGAAGAATCAATCCACTCGCGAAATGTAACGCCTTGAACAGCTGGGTTGCCGGTGTTAGAAGTCTTGGAACTCGTCTGCCTGAGTGACTGGTCCAGAGCAGTCGTCACGTCGCAGGCGCTTGATGAGGTCGCCCGATTGCAGCTTGAGCGAGACAACCGGCGCGTTCGTGAAATCGTCGTCGAAATTGTCTGTGCAATCGCGCCCATGGCAAACAGGCACGATGGGCGGCGTCACTTGGCGCTGGAACAACTCGTCCCAGTTTAGTGACAGCTTGAAAAATGGGTGCTCCATGGCTTGCGTCGCTGTGAGGCGGCTGGCTGGGTTCACACACAGCAATCCCTTGAGCAGCGACATCGTGTGGCCCGAAAGGTACGGCGGGTACCACACGCGCCCTTGCTGGATCAACCGAAAGAGACGGTGCATGTCATCGCAGTGGAATGGCGGCGAGCCGGTAAGGAGCTCGTAGATGAAGCAGCCGAAGGACCACATGTCCGTCTCAATGCCGTGGCCGTCCTTCTTGACCATCTCGGGTGACAGATACTCAGGGGATCCACAGAACGAGTACGTGCGCTGGCCAGGGTCCATGTCTTGCTTGGCGAAGCCAAAGTCAGCCAGCTTCACGTGTCCTTGAGCGTCCAGCAGGACGTTCTCGGGCTTGAGGTCGCGGTACACGACGCCGTTGGAGTGCAGCTCACTGAGCGCCGCAAGCACTTCCGCAGCGTAGAACCGAGTGGCGCTCTCGCTGAACTTCTGTGAGAACTGCTGCTGCAGATGGAAGAAGAGCTCGCCTCCCTGACAGTACTCGAGCACGAAGTTGAGGTCGCGGTCCGTCTGGAAGGACGAGTAGAGTTTGACGATGAACGGGTGGCCGTCTAGCTTTTCGAGCACCCTCTTCTCCGTGAGCGTGTGCACCACCTGCTTGCGCTGCAGCAGCTTGCTCTTGTCCAGTGTCTTGACGACGTACATGCTCTGGGTCTCGCTGTGACTGGCCAGCGCCACTTGTCGCGCAAAGGTGCCCCGACCGATGACCTTGAGCAGCTTGAGGTCGTGCGGGTCGATGGTGGCGACGGCGTTGCTCTTGGGGATCACAGAGTTGCTGAGCGACGAGTGACTGGGCGCCTGCTTGGGGGTCATGAGGTCGTCGGCCGAGACTTCGGGCACCTCGTCCAGAAGGCGGGTGGGCGACAGCGGGCGCTTTTTGGTGCTGTTGGTGGCGAATGGCTCAGTCGTCTGGACGGTCAGGTCGGCGCCGTGGCTCGAGACCAGCGACGCAGAGGGCAGCACTGCCGCCATGCTGCTTGATGGATCGGTGCGGCTAATACGCGGAAATTGTGACGAGGCGACGAATTGTGGCCGCTGCTTTAGTCTTGGTCTCCGCTGCTGGTGCTTGCGCTCCGCCGGTCAAGCAATTGTGGCGGTTGTCTGTCTATTGCGCCCTGCGTCTTTTATGGCTGGCGTACCCACCCCTTATTACGTCTTTCCCGCGGTATTTGACGACAACACGGCGTCTGTTCGGATTTTCTATATATTTAAAAAAGATGAGCGGGAATGGGGACGATTGGCTGCGGGCGGCCGCTTCAGCTTAGTGAAAGGGAGTCAGGTGGATTCTTTTATTTAAGAGAGCGCGAGCGACGCCGATTGGCTGGCGGCGCACTTCGAGCTTCATCTCATACTGAATTCAAGTTGTTTGGGGCTCTCTTTTCGAATTTATTTATGTGTGGGCTAATCGTAACTGTTGCCGGTGAGAGCTACTAAATTCATTTCCAGCCAATCAGATGGCCAAATTTAACAGGCGGCAACGAAACGTCGCAAGGCACGTTGAAGTTGCCTGGCACGATGCCGACCAGTGCAATATGCACACAACACTGCAGACCGCACTGCAGCAGACACAAGTTTCGGCCTTGGCAGCTGACGAGCGCTCGTGGCGCGCGTGGATATTACCTCTCTGCGCGCCGGTACAGTTCAACCTGAAACTGTCAACCGGCCGTTGGAAGCCGTCAACTCAGCAATAGGTGGGTGAAGAAGTTGTATTCACTACATGTACACCGTGGCGTATTCTACCAGCCTACAGCCCAACAACCCTTGCCGTTGTTGGCCCAATTCTTGGCCGAGATGTCCTCCAGGAAGATGCTGACACGCGCGGGCGGCATCCGGAGCTGCTCGGTCACGGCCTCCGTTAGCGCAGCCACCGTCTTCGGGCTGCGCTCGTCATCCAGTCGGACAATACTACGCACGTGGATGAACGCCATGGGCTGCGACGGTGCAGCGGCAGATATTATATCAGAGCGGACGATCGTAACAACACTATATAGATAGCAGACTCACCGCTTGACTCTCCTGGTGCGACATCAGCAGATCCAGCTGTAGCTGCACGACGACGTGCGGAGCGGGTCGATCCAGCGCGGTCGACATGGTTTTGGTGACGGCGGCGATCGCCGCACTCGCGTCCACGTTGGCACTCGACACATTGCTGGAGATGTTCACGTACGGCATGGCGGTAGCGGACGAGTTTACGTATCAGGGACTTGTTGAGCTGTTACAGCGCTGCGAGGATTGAAAAGTGAGCTTTTGACCTTGCAGTCTTGCAGCCTTGCAGCCTTGCAGTCTTGCAGTCTTGCAGTCTTGCACCATGCCCAGCCATATCTTCCTCGATGCGGACGAATAACCAAATACGCTTGCGCAGACCAGAGGAAATGTTCACGAGTAGCAGTCGTGCACACGTATACAACCAACATCCATATCTGTACATGTAAATCCTACCTCACCACTCGGCTCAGCCAAACAACTAACACAAGCCAGACAGGCTTCGTCTTAGGTTATATGAACTACTTTTGAAGTACATGTACTGGCCGCCGTTCACTCCTGTATCGTTTCTATCTACGGGACCATAACGCTAATATACGACACAATACCCTACTCTAGTCAAGACACTCTATCTTAGGACATCTGCCTAGCCTAATCAAGACCATCTTGAAGAAATCCCGTCCATACTCAACTTGAGTCAATAATTCACGCCATGCTGAACCGTCCTTCGTCGCGGCCTCTGAGCGCGCGCAAGGGTCTGCGCAACGACTTGGGCTCGAACAACTGCTTCCTGAACGTCATCATCCAGAGCTTATGGCACGTGCGCAGCTGCCGCGTGCTCATATCCACGGGCGACCACGCAGTGCATCACCGCTGCGGCGGGAAGCCCACGAACGCCAGCGCGTTTCAGACCGAGACCACCACTCCGTGTCTCTTGTGCGAGCTGGAGCAGATCTTCGTCATGTACCAGTTCGCAGAGCAGCCAGTGCTGGACGTGGACCGTGTGCGTCTCGCTTTGGGAGACACCTTCGCTCTGGGCGCCATGAACGACGCTACGGAGACGCTGGAAGCCATCCTGGACGCTCTGCACTACGACACATTCAACAGGATGCTGCTGCTACGTCGAGGAGGCTCACACACAGCCACTGCTGCTATTGGTGGGATCAATAAGGTGGAGGAGATGACGGAGTCGCTACGTCAAGACGCGTCTGCCATCATCTGCGAGCCGCAGTGTGTGGCCCACAGATTGTTCCAGATGAACTTGATGGAGCTCAAAATCTGTGCTTCTTGTGGCCATACGGCCGAGCCTATTATGAACACGGATTTTCTGTATAGAGTTTATGCTCAGGAGCTGCTGACCAATGCAAGAGCTGGATCGACGGGAGTGAAGAAGAACATGACACTGGAAGAGGTGCTGAGACTTGAAGCGCAGTCACAAGATGTGGCCGGGACGTGTGACGCGTGTGAGAAAGGGGGACAACGAGCACTGAGCAGGTGGATCCTCACGCTGCCCATGGTGTTTTCCATCAGTATTATCTGGTCCAGTAGCCATGTGAACAAGACGGACATCAAGGACTGGATGGAACTTCTGTCCTCGCAGTGTACGGCGGGTGACGATGACAAGGAGTCTCAGCAAGCTCTGGACTTAGGACGCATCTTCCGACTGGATAACTCGATGGAGGCGTCGTCGTTGTACTCGTTCAGGGGACTTGTGTGCTACTACGGACGTCACTATGTGGGATTTTTTGCCAGTCGGAGTCTGGATGAGGATGGAGTTGAGCGAGAACGCTGGTTCTTATTTGATGATACGCGTGTCAAACTTGTGGGGACGTGGGGAGATGTTCGACTACGTGTTGAACGGGGAGGTTACCAGCCGACGTTGCTATTCTACGAACGCAACGGAATTGAATATGAAAATCTCGAGAAGATCTCTACGGAGATTCATAAATGGTGGGAAGCATCAGCTGATGAACGCGGCGACGTTAATACGGATGAAACGACGGAAAAGAAGCCTACGGAGAAGGTGGTTAAAAACGGCAAGGGGGCACCGCACGAAGTTGAGCTCGGTGGAGGCATTGAGGATGAACTGCTGGCAAAGATGGAACGAAGTGTTCGTATTACTCAGGAGCATCCACTTCCACCAATGGTTCCTGCCGGCCCCAAAATGTTGCCGACAAGTCCGATCTCTCTACCTCCCCGTGCACCAAAATCAATGCCTGTGAAGAATGGATCGCAAGCGAGAGACGGGTGGCGTGACGAAGATATCCATCTGCACATGGCACACCAATCTGCTCAAGACACACTATCGAGGCTCAACGGAATTTTGTCGAAGGACAAAGCTCCAGCGTCTACTCCTGTTGATGGTCGAGCAGTGTTACGCCTGGCAATGTCCCAATCGATGCGGCGCTCGGTTCTCCTACGCGACTACTCTGTTCACCGTCCCGCCGAGAAGCACATCGATGTGAATCCTGACAAAATATTTGAAGATGAAGCACCATCCATTGAAGAGGAGCAAATCGCCACTAACACTGTTAGTGCTATCGGGCCCGTATCGACGAAGTCTGATGAAACGGCAGCAGAAGCACCTGAAGTCCCGCTGAAAGTATTTGATGTACGTCTCAATGCTTCAGACGGAGGGATTGGCTTGCTTCTGGGTGAAACTACAAGTGGTGGCAATTCGTCCCCGTCGACAGCGACGGACGCTAAGAAAACGTTCACCGTATCGGGTTTTGAGGTTAATGGTGCTGGCGCTAAGCTACCAGCTGAAGCTAGTGGCGCGATTCGCAAGGGAGATATCCTCGTGGGCATCAATGGTCACATGCTGGAGAACGAAGAACTTGTACATGTACTGGAGATGCTACTGATGTCGCCTAACCCAGTGCAACTCAAATTTCATCGTTTCCAGCAGTGGGCGTGTCCTCGCTGCACGCTTGTAAACCAAACTACGGACACATCATGCTCAGCGTGTGGACACGTACCTGCTTTGGGACCCTAGGGACAGTGACAATTTCGTCGAAGCCTGGCAGGAGACAGCCATTATTGAAACCCGAGTGTCCGTGGCGCGATGTGACCGGAAAAATGTGGCAATGAAACTGCATTCCGTGGACCTTGCGCTAGCTAGGTCTTGCTTGGCCGTGAGGTGACGCGATAGTTGATAAGTTTCAGTATCAAAGTGCTAAAAGTATGCCGATGTCTGGCAGTAAAAGCTTATTCTTCGGTCCCGATGTCAGTTCCTGCCGAAATCCATGATATTCGTATCGTGCTAGCTTTCGACGTCAAGACCTCCTTTCGTTTGAACAGTGCAAAATACAAGTACACAACTGGCACGCCGAAACTTGTACTGTATAGCTTCACCTCATGATCTTTCCCATTAGTTGCTTGTCGCAGCAGTCTCCTCGAACAGCAAATTCTCAATCTCTTGGCTGTTGAATGAAACCTTGCTGTTCCATCCGTTAGCAGCCACGTCCACGTAAGCAGGCCGACGCTGTGGAGCGATTGACCCACAGTCTTCGACATACCTTGATACCGAAAGATGACTCAATTACGGTCGTGTTCTGGCCTGAGGACAGGGGACTGCAAGCTTTTATGACGATATTCATCATTTCGCTAAATCGCAAGCTCGAAGACCAAGGCTCATTAATGGTAGGATTTGCTATCATCCGGCTGATGAACATCGTGCATTTTTCTTCAACGTATTTACGTGCCACTCGCTGCTCCAAGACGTAGGAGCAAACACTTTTTTCAGGGCAGGTGAAGCCAACACAGCTCTTGCTCGTTTCGGTAGTCTGCTGAAATTCTTACTCTCATAGTCAACGAAGCAAGCAATTAATTTTCATCGAAAAACGCAGCCATTATAGTTATGCCAATTACCTTAGAACACACGTGTCCTCCATCGCGAGCCCTCGGGCCATACAGAAACTTCCAGACAGCGCGCTCGACTCTCTCGAAACTGAAGGGAACGAGGTTTTTGTCGCTAAACTCGACAAAGGTAGTGCCATCGGCCGCGTTGGGGTAGACCCACTGCTCTCGTCCTGGGCATGGCACTGATGCCATGTTTTTCTCGTTGTACAGCTTGTCCATATTGACGTAAATTTCATCAATACCATGAAGAAGATCTGCAAAGACCTTCTCATTGTTACCTAGCTTTGGTCGCTTCGCATTGCGCAGATCTTCCAGCAACTGCAGACACAGAGATTTATGATTAAGGCCAAATGAACCACACTGTTCTGCTACGAAGAAGAAAAGAAAAAAAAGTCTTACCTCGTCATCAGCTCGCCGCCGAAGCGTGCGCCTGATATTGCGAGTAGTACGTTTGTGGGATGCCATTCTATCCCACAGTTTAGCGTTCTCTTCTTCCGCGATGCGCCGCAGCTTAAGCTGCCGAGCCGCTATGCTCTCCCACAGCGATTGAGGACGCGCAAGAATCGAAGCTATTTCTTGATTTACCGTCCAAGATAAAGGCGAGGACGGAAGCGTCGACGGTGTTCGTAGACCTTGCAATCTTTGTAAAAGTACCGAGATCGTGTTACGAAGGTCTTGAATCTGCTCCTTGTCTGAAATGCGCCGCTTGTTCCCGTGAGACTGTCGCACCACGCATGGCGACACCCTCGCTGGTTGGCTTGAAATTTCCTCGCAATTCGAAAGCGACTTTCGGGGACTTGGACGCAGCGACACCGCGAGAATTTCACCCAGCTCGCCAGTACCCGTACTCAAAACTTCAGGAAACTAGCCACAGCAATACTTTTCATCTTGGGCAAAGATTTCTTCGACAAATTCAGAGGTGGAGTCGAAGAAGTCGTTCATTGACGTAATGGAATCTAGAGAACCAGCTCCATTCACCACCCAAATCTGGGATCTCGAGCGAATGGGTGGGCTTCAATGATGGTCTTGGTTTGGTACGAGTATTTTGACGACTTGGTGGCTCTCCGTCGACCGACAAATCACCAACAAGCGCTACACCACCAAGTCCGTTCGTTTCTTTCAAAGTCATGCTCGAGGTGCATGTGCTGCGAGGGTGGAATGTGATGTGAGTGATGTTATGTACGTGTTTGCCGTCCTGGATTTTCCCGTTGACGTTTTCCGTTCAATGCATAATCAATTATCTAGGAAAAACGTATTTAAGTAGGAGCTGGCGACCATTGTAGATTTGCTTGTTATTGGTGGAAATATTGTCAATTCCGTCTAAATTTGCCGGGTGGCTGGACGGCCCCAATACAATTTTCAAGTCATTTACGACAATCGACCGCAGCAAAAACATATGTTCTTGGAATTTCACTTAATTACGATTTCATACTTATAAAGTGTTCATAATCAATTGAAGTGATTCAGCCGATTTGGGCGATTGTTCGGCGGTTTCACCCTGTCGATTCAATAAACCGTGCGACGAGTAGAACGCGCAATATACACAGTTGTACCCAATCAAGCTGGTGGGCAACTGGATCGCTGCTTGGTAAGCAAGACGATGGATACATGTAGTTCCGAGTGATAACTCGGAAACCCTTCGCTTACGAGTACTACATGTAGTAGAAGTCAGCGGATGCAAGTGTTCCATACCTACTCTGAATATATATTATTTTCGTAGCCTACCTCTGACGCTATTCCACTGGAACAGCGTCAGAGGTAGGCTACAAGACGAATTGTTGAAACTTACAGCAATACGTCTCGCTAGTTTGCCCAGTCTGAGAACTCATTCCCTCGCGTGGAAGGTCATGCGTGCCGACGCTTTGACGGTGGGTATCCTCGTGCCCTGTTTCCAAGCCACCATAGCTGCCATGCTCCCTACGCCCCAACTTTGAGAACTCGAACGACACCGGGAGCATACCTCGTTCAAGTGCCAAGGTTGGGGCGTATGCTGCCTGCATGGTCAAACTGCTGCTGGAGGCCGCCGTGACCTGCGGGGTCAAGCTGCTGGTGGGGGCCACCAAGGCCGCCATCATTAAACTGCTGGTGGGGGCCCCGTGGCCTCTGTGGTCAAATTTCTGGTGGGGACCACCGTCGTCATGCTGCTGGTGGAGTCTGCTGAGGCAGCTGTTATCAAGCTGGTGCTGGGGAACGTTGAGGCCTCCGTGGTCTGTGACGCAGGGATCGTTACGTCACCAACACTATGGCCTTTGCTCCGAAGCGTTACAGTCATGATGATGATATGTAGGATAGGTTAGAGAGTTGAAACCAATCAAGGAATAGACGTCAACACGTGAGTACCGAAGCTGAATGCCACAACAGACAGCAGTGGTGGATCAGCAGCAAGGTAAGGTTCTCACTTGCGCCATAGGCGTCAAGTTCTCGAGTGAGTGAGAACCTCCACCGAGTCCACCGCGCTCCAGCAGATTGATTTAGCATAGCTGTACTAAACTCAATATACCATACACTAATCCTAAGTCTAATTATCCTTCGCTTTGTCCGTCGTCATCCTGCGGGAAGTACAACCTTCGTGCTCATCGCCAGCAATCGTCCTTTGCATACAGTAGCCAACATATCGCCGCAACCACACGCGGCAGATCTCGACCCGCAATGACACCGCGTGTGACTTCCACATCCGATGATCAAGGTTGTGGTGTGCAGTGTCTGGTCTCGGCAACTGGACACTGTCTGGGCTGCATCTCCCACTCCCACTTGACTCGACGATCTTCAGCATTGTCGGCGTGACCACCTTCATGTTTAAAAGCAGTAGCGTGTGCCCCGTAGTAGCACCCACTTTCATAGCATCCCACCAGCAGTATATGTCGTGGTGCAACCACGCGAGACAGGTGCAACCCGCTCGGTCTCGCCAGGCACATGTCCATATCATACAGGCTCCGTGTCGTCAGCATGGAGTGGCTCCAACGCAGTTGTAGCCGTCGTAGAAGACGCCTTAGTCACAGTAGCTTTAACCTCAATCTCGTCCTCAGTAGTCACGACAGGTAGAACCTTCATGGCCTTTCAAAAACACGCAAACTTCACAACTCCCAACGCTTTCATCTTGATATCTGCAACCGTGCTCTCGGTCCCGCAGTGCTTCACCGTAATGTGCTTCAGCTTGATGTTCCTCCTCACCACGTGGAACTTGTTTTCGATGTGTTGGTTTTCGAATGCTTTGCCAGGTTTACTGATAGGCCAAACATATTTAGTTTTCCCTTGCGGGGGAGGCACAGGCGCAGACGTCGAAGTAACTTTGACGTTGCGCACTTTGTTTTGTTTCCGTTTGCTCACTTTACGATGTGACGCTTTTTAAAACGAGCCATAGACCAATACCGTAGAGCGGGTAAAAGGCAAGGAGGTACTACCGGGTAACCAAGGATCGTTTGCTTCCACAAAGTTCTGCGATAGCAGACACAATGCAGACACCCAGGCACTAGACCAGCTTCTAGTAGAGTCCAACACTGCTTAGGAGGTTATACACTATACGATGTAGGCGTGGGCTTAGCCTCAACGTGGCATTTTCACCTTCCCCACGGTGTGATGTGCCCACTACCACAGAGAGTGTTCATCAAAATCTGCTCGTTTATAACCTAGAGCTTCCTCACGATGTGGCTGACCCCAAAAGCTACAGGTAAACACGCTTCCCACGATATGCACACGCGTAACCGAGTCTTGAACCTTAAACCGAGGCTTGACACCGTAAGTGCTACTCTGTGACAGTAGAGCCGATGAGGAGAGCCGAAGTTTGAAACCACTCGAGAGAGGAAAATGGAAGATTAAAAAGTGAATAATTGATCGGCCAGTTTTAGTTTCGGTGTCCGCTAACTCGTAGATGCTACGCGACCATCCATTCCTGGCAATCAGGACACGTAAACAAGTATCCAGGTCCTATCCTAAAACCTATCAATCTCAAATTCTAATCCTATCCTTATTTACGAAGGAGATCTTACTATTCCTAAACGGAGCTTGCTGATGGTCTGTCGGCAATGTCTCTTTGCGTCCCATAATCGAATATCCAACTGCCAAACCAGATTATTGCAAACGATCACGATTTCAACCAATCAGGTGACGTCAACCTCAATGTTGACGCAGCAACTTTGACAACATAATCAAGTTGTCATGTCCGACTCTACCATATAGCTTCCCTTTGAGCCAGTAGGAGTGCAAATAATTGTAATAAACATGCACCCTTGTATTACGGCGTCTGGCGTAATATGGATGGCCGCACACGAACTTTCGACGTGATTGTCCTCTGCCTTCCCGTGGGCAGGGGGCAGCCGCGTTACACGACCTTCTTTCCAAGAAGTCTCCACTACTTAGCAGACGCCTTTGCCTTCTTCTTGGATTCGACGTGGTTGTCCTGTGCGCTCGCGCTCAAAATGACCGATGTGTCCGCAACGGAAGCATCGTACGTCAGCTCCACGACATGACGGGTTATTCCCAGCCGTCGCAATCGAGAGGTCCATTGGCTCTGGACCTCCCGTTCTTACCATCGGACGTGGCATCCGTGGCACGTTCACATGTAGTTTAGCCTGCCGCAGGCTAAACTCTTCTTGCATTGCGAA
>LGSN01000110.1:0-63418 GCA_001314375.1 Phytophthora podocarpi | reverse complement strand
GCCATATAAGCTGTACCCCATGAACTAATGCGGTATGCCGTTTGTAGGAATACTCCTACGATACCTCCTCTTCTCTCTCGTCGTTTAAGCGGTGAAAAAGACCGCGAACAGAGAAGTTCGAGCTGACGGTGGCCTACATGCCAAAGGTGGCGAGGTGATGTGTGCATGGAGCGTGCTTCCCTATGTGGTTCGTGCAAATCCCATACTGACAATAGGGTTTTATATTTTGATATAAATGTTGGTATGTTTTTATAAAGGTCGATAGTCGTTTGTTTAAAAACCATCGGACAGTCATTTCCAACCGGAGGAAGTATAAGTGGCAAAATTAAGGGGGTACAGACTCTTGATCCCAGATTTATTGCTGTTTTAATACATTGACTGACATCAATGGAGGATCTGTTCCAGTTCAAAAGCCTACTGCAGACAGCTTATTCTAAGTACCGGTAACGCAGCAGCGGAACCCTTCTGGTTGCCCCCAGAGGTGTACGGTATGCTGGTACGATTACGGTTGATGATGCTGGCTACCGTAGTGCCAGTGCACTCGGCTGAGAAAGAGCAGCACTGTGCAGCCAGCTTGCTGTGGATAACATGAGCATCATATACACTTTCTTGGTGTGCATGTACACTTTTTCAAGTTCAAAATGGCAAATTGCCAGTTCAAAAAAAACGACACAAGTTTATAAATACATACTTATATTTAATTAGGATATGACAATATATTACGAAGTATTAGCTACAGTTCCAAATTACCCAATCTTCTACTTGGGCTTACCTTCACAAACTTGTTACATCTGAACCATCCAAATGTACATCCAGAGGGCCGCCTCGGGCTTCGGAAGACAAGATACCGTTAAGTAATGCCTGATCCAGACAATACGCGCGTGTTCAATGCGCATGAGCTCTTCACTCAAACGCCGGCGCAGATCATTGCGAGTGGCAGACGTGCGGCGTCGTCTGCGCCACCATGCATAAGGCAAACAACACCTTGGCCTCCTGCATATCTACTCACCCTTGCGTTTGATGTACAGCAACGCTGGAAGTTCGAACTGGCTTGGGAAGAGAGGGAGTCGAGGTTGTTTATGATAGGGGTGAAGATGCGCTTTCGCGCCTCCTCGATTCATTAGATATAGAGACAAAATTCGTCTGTGGTCGATGTGTCCCAAATTGGCATACAAATTTCTAAATCTCTCCAGCCTCTCGGACAAGTCGACCGCATTAACAGTTTTGGACGTCGTTTTTCGACGCTCGTCTTTTATACGGGATAAAAAATGAATGATAAAACGGGGTTTAAAACGAAGAGGTATTAAATCGTTTTAAGTAGGTTTCTGGAAGGCACCTATTGGCTGATATAATCCGATATCAACCAATTAGACGAATATAAAAACATGCGTCAAGTCTCGTCTTTTATCCATGACAGTTTGGTCTTACATTTGGTCTTTTTTATTTCCTTTTATACCATTTTAAAGTCCGAGCCAAGCAAATGTCATTGGATTGAGCCTCACGTTGAGATCCGCAGACAGCTAATGCATGGTGTCGAGTTTTGTCGACAAAACTTGACCGACAAAAGTCAGTTTTAACTGGTACATGTATTAATACTCAAAAATCGACAAAACCGGACGAAACAAAACTATTAATACCGGTACATGGAACACCACTTGCTTGATCCTAGGCTCTTCATGTCGACGTTGGAGAAGACGCTGCACTCGTTGAAATGGACTGCACTCGGACGAAGAGGTGCGCACACACTTGTACAAAACAAACTGGTATGGGTACTGCTTCTCAACGAGTTCGCCTCTTGCTTCACAAGGCAGGCAGGTCATGTACTGTATATTGTAAAGTGACGCTATTAATACAAGCAGTATTAACGGTTACGGTTGATGAAGCAGTGATACTAGCCAGCATCATCGCCAGTGACTAGTGCTTAACAATACGTAAGAGCCCACCTCAACCGAGTGCGCTGCACTGTGCTGCTCAGTGCACACCAGCTCAATGTCGATCATACCACAGCATGTACAGTAGGCCTGCTTCATTCCGGGCCAAGCAAATGCCATTCCCTAGATTGATGAGCTTGATCCGTCTACAGACACACCGCTAACCCTCGGCAGAGGCTGCTGTACATGTACAGCCGACAGTCAAAAAGATGACTTTGAGCTATTTTCGTCCGGTTGCAGGAAGCCCTTGAGGATCAGCGGATCAGCTGTCGCGTGGGGGGACAGGCTGTTCAAACAGCAAAAATCCGTTGGTGTTTCCTTATTCTTGGCGATCGGGTGTTCGTTAGCCATGATCACGGGATGACTTCCTGTCAGTGAAAGTCTCAGGCTTCCTTTCACTCCCTAAAATCCAGCGCCGCGCTCAGGTTCCAAGACCTCAAATAGCAGCACCTGACTCAGCGTCGTGATGGAGTCCCGGCGCTTACTCCGAACGCGCACCGGAGACCAGCAACCGACACGATGTCGCATTCCTGACCCCCTCGACATAAACGACGGAGAAGTTGAGGCTATCGACGCGCGAGACACGAAGGGAACTCGACGGAGGAGGAGTCAGTCGAAAGAAGTGCTCCAGATCGCAGACCTCGTCACTCTCCCGTGGTTCGGGTGGTTTTTCGTCTACGCGTTCGTGCTCTTCTGCTTCTCGGCCAGTCGATGCATTGCACTCAAAGCTCTGGCGACGATGTACGGCAGTCCTCAAGATTACACGGCGAGCTTCAAGTCTGCCGCTTTGTTTCTTGGATTCATGGAGGACTTCGTCTGCACGACCTACTTAGTGTGTGCCTTGTGGCTGTTTGACACTTTCAAGCTCGCGGTCATCGAACGGTGGAATCCTCGAAACCACCAACTCATTATGCGTGTCGTCTGGAACATCGCGACGTTTTCAGTCTCGTGGTTTCTGTTTCTGATCGTGATGACCCCTTTTGCCGCCGACTTGTTGCTTGTGATCAATCGCGACATGCGATTCTCGATGGACCTCGTGGCCACGCTGATCAGGGAGAGACATCACCTCAACGCTGCCCCGATATCGACCGAGGAGATCCACAGAGGCTACACGACTGCAGCTCTTCTGGTGAGTTCTGCTACGATCTTTGCGCTCGTCAGGACGTGCGCTAGCTGGGCCGACCTCGCTGGCTGGAATCCGACGCACGTGGTGGCGCTCGCTGGCGAGTTTGGAGGACAAAAGGCAACTGGGAAGGTTTTCAAACGCGCGAAATATGTCGAGCTCGCTCTTGAAGAAGGCCAAGACGTGACTGAGCATGGAACTATTGACAAGCCTTCTCCGATGCACGCTTACCGAGAGCTTATTTTCAACCATGTTATCCAAGTCACCGTCGTTTTCGTGGGTCTCGTGGTCGTACCCGCGTTTGTCGTGGCAGTACGTTGTGCGTTCTCTCCGCTGGTCACATACTCGGCGTTGAACGCGACTGTGAACGAGCTGTTTGGGCACGCGTTGCAGCCTACAGCGACAGATGCCACGTTTGCGAATGTGAATGGCAATCTACCTTGGATGGAGATGTACATTCACCCAACCGAGAGACACAAACTTTTCGGAAACGATTCACTTTACCGCCTCACAACGGGTTTCCGCGGAGATCTCGCTTTCGACGTCAAAGTCTCAAACGATAACCCACCAAACGTTCTCGTCATCGGGGTGGAGTCTTTCCGCTTCCGGGATTCACGCTACATGGTCGGGAAGGACGACCCGTCCAACCTGTTCAAGGACACCGACCTTACTATTACGCCGAACTTCGACAGATGGGCGAAGCGCGGAGTTGCTCTCCGCAATGTTTGGACAAGCATTCCTACGAGTCGTTCCTTGGAGAGTGTGTTGTTCGCCCAACTTCCGTACGATAGCGCTGTGAAAACCGGCATCACTGGAGGAAGAGAGGACACGGAGCTGGCTGGTCTGCCACAGCTCTTCGCCGCTAAAGGATATGAAACCTTTTTCTCGACTGGATCTACTATTGACCTTGACAATTGGGACGTCTTCCTCCCTTCACATGGCTTCGATACCGTGTGGAATAAGGACAAGATGATGGAGCTGGCTGAAAACAACCTGAACATTACCGATGAGGAATGGTCGGGCGACGGGAAGCGAGCGTTTAAGTGGGGTGTTCACGATGACTTAAGTTTTCAGATTCTTGGAGATCTACTCGTGAACAAAACAAACAACCAGAGCGAGCAAGTGGCTAACGGCGAGCCGAAGACGCCATTGTTCATCACGCATTACACCATCACAAGTCATGCGCCATTTGATGCGTGGCCGACATGGTACGAGGAGTCCGAGAAACCCGATTTTTCCGCGCTTTATGAAGGAGAAGAGCACGCTGAAGAGATTCAACGCTACCTCGAAGCGCGATACTTCACTGACATGGAGCTAGGGAAGTTCCTGGACCGCATGGAGTACGAGGGCATTCTCGACGACACCATTGTCGTCATAATGGGCGATCATGGCACTGCACCTGAAGTTGACATCATATACACCCAAGAAGAATCCGTGACGCGAGTACCTGGCGTCATTATTGCAGAAGGGCGACTAGGACAGGCTGCGGGGCTCAAGATTGAAGACGCTGCGGAGCACTACGATATTCTCAACACGCTGGCGGACATCACAGGTGTGCCAGAAGGAGGGTTCATCCAAAACGGTGTCGGACGCTCACTCAAGCGCAAGGTCACTTTTGGAGAGCGTGCAGTCTTTAGCAACATACCGGGTCGCAGGATGTCCGTTGTGCGCGGCAATCAGCGTCTACGCTACGACAATGTGATGGACACGGTTCTGCTGCACAACATTGAGACTGACCATGGTATGATAGAAGATCTGTTTCCAGAGCTCTCACCTGAAGAGCAAGCAGAATGGGAGACCTGGCGTGATAATGGTCGCCGAATCTCTGCATATTACACAAAGAGGTGGGACGAGAACTGCTTGCTTGCAATCAACTGCACTACAGAAATCTAGGAGCGAACTTACGCGTAGAAAGCAACATGAAAATACCACTAGTATTAAACTTTGCAACTATTTTTTTAGTGCTCAACCACCTCGAAGGAAGCATAATGGCAGACGGACTCCCAACTTCGAAAGCATCATGTTCGCATGTTTTCCTGACTCCCGTCCTCGCTTGGCTTGGAATAAGGGACGAAGGAAAATTGTTTGTTCACAATGTTTCAGGATCTGAAGCTGTCAGTGACCTACACGTTTCACTTCGAAGTATCCTCTGTAGTGCAACGTGTAAACCCCACAAGCTAATTTCATTTTGTGCATATCCGCGAAATCCAATACCGAAACTAAGCAGCTATCAGTATTCTTTTTGAAGTATTTGCTTTTCACATGCTTGTTTCTTTGTATTGAAGCCGTGGTCGCTTTAGCCTTTGCTCCAATAGCTTCGACACTTTCACGTGACCCACTCCCAATGCAATTTGAGCAGCTTCACGGACGCGAGTATCTCCTCTGCGTAGGTTGCTGACGATACCACACAATCATTCCACCACTGCAAGATGAGCATACTTTGCAGCACAACGTAAAGCCTCTCCCGGGTAACTTTCGCTTTGGTTCGCGTAGAGCCATTGGACCACCTCCAAATGGCCATTTGAAGCAGCTGTACGCATGGCTTAACTTGTGCACCCCTCGCGACGATTTTCACGAAGAAATTTTCCCACTGCAAGATGACCGCATGCAGCAGCGTCATCGATGGCCTCCTTGTGCAGACTTCACCGCGGTTTTCATGAAACTATTTTACTATCTCAAGGTGGCCATTGGCGGCGGCACCATTTAGGGCCAGCTTCGTGCATCCTTCGCTGGTATGTTCGTGGAGCCACTGCAAAATCTCTAAATGTCCGTTGGCCGCTGCAAACTCCATAGCTTCAATGGTACAGCCCTCGGTGCGGTTAGTGTGAAGCCATTGCACAATAAGAAGATGGATATGTCGTCCATGAGATAAACACATCGGGCGGGATTAAATCCATACCAACATGTGCGATCCGGGCAGCGTTCGCCCAGCCACTGCACCACATGCAGAAATCCTTTCCTCACGACCTCGCGAAGTAGGTTGGCATCCTTATAACGGGTGCATTGCCAGTCTGGATTACGTGCAGCAAGATACTCGAGACCTCGTCGTGAGAGTCCAGCCCTGCACGCTGCGACCACTTCCCAGTGGCAGGAAAACGTATTCAGATATTTGTCCAGGAGATCCACAACATGAGAAAGTGCCTCCACATCGTGTAAGGGCAAGCACTCGCGACATACAACCAACGCTGTGGTTAGGATGGGAAGGCAGCCAGATTGGTCGTCTTGATTCGTTGCACTCATTTTTCTTGTGCTTCTTTCTTAGGAGAAAAAAAGTTTGGACTGTGAGTGTCTGACAGCCCGTTGAAAATGGGACCCGGCGTAAGATGGATCGACATCAAAAGATGAATGCAAACGGAGGCATGCTAACCTTGGTGCTTGTTGTATGCCGCGCGACTCCGTCTAGATACAATACTTCGTCGCTGCCTCATGTTGTGGCGCTTATCACTGAGTTTTAGAACCAGCTTTCCACGCGACGCGCGTGCGAGTTTGGACTGTCGAGACCCGAAACCAGAGGAAGTAGATGACAGCACTATGCCCAGCATGAGAAAATGCAAGAGCTCGGTCTGTAAGTTGGGAGAAACACTCACGACATACAGCTCCGTGTTGGGATTGAAGCTACTATCACTATTTGTGATAGATTGAAGACGAACGCAGTGCTGCAAACTTCAACAGTAAGGTTACCTTAATATCCTGTTCCATACCACTTTGACTAACTTAAGCCATTTGCTGATTGACGTTGACACAAAGCCATGTCAAACACTCGGTCGCTTGCAGAACTTAAAGGGACTGGTCGAAGAGGACAAAACACAGGAGCAGGGTTCTCTATTAGCTTAGCGGAGCTTCCGTTGGAAACCATGTCTGCTTCATTATGTGCTCGAGGTGCTGTGCAACTTCAACGTGGCCTGCCTGGAATGCGATTCGGACAGCACCTTGGATACACGAATCGCCTCTGGGCACTTTGCGAACGATCTCACTCAGCCACTGCACGACAGCGAGGTGTCCATACTTGGCAGCACTACGCAACGCATTTCCCGTCATCCTTTCGCTCCGATTTGCGTAGAGCCACTGAACCGTCTCCAAGTGCCCATTGGCAGCAGCACTACTCATGGCATGTTTCGTGCACCCTTCAGATCGGTTCTGATGGAGGAAGCGGACGACATCGAGATGGCCTTTTCCCGCAGCATAATCCATCGTCTCCTTGCTGCACGGTTCGCTCCGATTCTCATGAATCAGACGAATATCTGAATCCGTTTTCATCTCGCAAGAAAGTCGGCCGTGCGTGCAGATTGGGGCTCCCAAGGCGAGCATTCGACTACGCTGCAGCGCGTGATCCCGATTGGAACAATGGCCAATACATGGCAACGGCCGCGGTCATTCGTGGTTTCGTCCATGTGCTCCAATGGCTGAACGAATGCTGCCCGGAACGCACGTCATGGGGTGACGGTCACGAAGGTTCGAGTCGGTGTGGACGGTTTTTGATGGATACTGCTGCCGAACATGGGCATCTTCCAGTTATGCAGTGGCTCCATGCCAACAGGAGTGAAGGATGCACGTATAGGGCGATGAACTACGCAGCAGCAAGCGGTCGTCTGGATATGGTCGATGAGAGTCACGACATGAGGTAGAGATGCCACGTTCAGATTGTACGGCACACTACTAGCGCCGTGGTGAGCTCCGGGAATTGATGGTCCTTTGGGAACATCATGGATAGCTCGCCACGTGTAAATCTCGAGAATAGAGACTGCAGAGCACGCTGAAGCAGACGACGAGAGGTTGCAACGGATCGAAACGGACACCACCTAGCATGAGATTTTCTCCCAACGTACTCACTGGCTAATTGTTCAGTGCTGTTGCTATCGAGGCGAAGCTCAGATTCACTGTACTAAGCTTAACTTCCGAGGATGTCGACTCGGTTTGTGATCGCCAAGTGACGGCGGGCATGTATGTGAACAATCACGTTCTTGAGGTGTGTCTTCAAGTCGGGGTCGTGTAGCTTTATTCGGTGCCCCGTTTCGTTGGGACTTCGTTACTCTTTCAAAATCTCCGCAAGTCACGGTTCAACACTGCGGCAATGGATACAGCAGCGGTGAGAGTCGTAGGGAATGGCTCCTCAAAAATGGCAGCGAAGGATGCAGCAGTCAGTTTGCTGTGAATGTTGGCGGTGGCACAACTTCTTCATGAGAACTGAGGTCTTGGGAGCACGAATACGGCAAGGTATAGTGCTGTCGAGAATGGCGACATGGCAATGATGCAACGGCGATACAACCTCGTTTGTTCCCCATACCAGGAAGAAGAAAGCGTGTTCCGATAATTGTTTAGGATGTAATGGCGATTTCTCGTTGTAACTTACATTGTAAGTTATGAGGACACTCGTGACAGATAACTATCGCTGTCGTGGAAATGGAGTCATCACCCTGATCACTGCGACACTAAGGTCAAATTTTGACTTCAACACACGCCACCTAGAGTGTATATCATCAGTCATGGTCGATCAAGTTCACCTTTCGTTCAAGAAAGAGAATCCAGGCCATATTTCGGCGAACACAAACCGAGATCACCAAGCGAGCAAACCCAATACTTGAGTACGCATGTATTATCGCTTCATGAGCATTACAATCTACCCCTTAACAAGGTATGCAATATAGCCTCCAGCCAGCGCGAGGGCTGCTATGATCGCCATCGGCTTCAGTTGTCCTTTCACGATGGCTAGCGCAGCCTGGCGTTTGCTGTACTCCGTCGGACCCTTGACCGCCACAACCTTCGCTTTGCCGAGCTCGGGGTTCTTCCTCACCAAAGACTTGAGTTTGTCAAGATAAGGAACCTTCTCCAAGAGCGTCTTCAGGTTGGTGATGCCCAAAAAACCCCTCTCTTCGTCTTCTGCGGTCGTCTTGCTGCCCTTCAGGTAGCGGCGCTTCACATTGCCATCGTTCGTGACCACGCGGTTGGAGTCCGTCGCTAGATTCTTGACCATGATGATGCCATCAGCGTCGGCAAGACTGCAGCAGCATGCTGCAATAATGAACACCACCACGAGCAGGAAGCAACGGAGACGCATGGGGCGATTCGGAGAGCTCGAAAGTGGATGGATGATCGTCTCCACTCCCTCAGCTGAGAGCGGACCTATGGATAAAAGTGACAATGGATCAGCTTGATCAAGCCGGCTGACGACGGAGAGAAGCATGAGGCTTTGCCGATTGAGTGCCCGCCAATCAATGAGAGTACATGTAGAATCTCCATTCAAGCAGAGCACACCCAGTATCTGGACATGGATGAATCTCGTCTTCACAATGGTCGAAAATCGCACCACCTCAA
Source organism: Phytophthora podocarpi (assembly GCA_001314375.1). Taxonomy (NCBI): domain Eukaryota; phylum Oomycota; class Peronosporomycetes; order Peronosporales; family Peronosporaceae; genus Phytophthora; species Phytophthora podocarpi. The sequence goes on along the minus strand of LGSN01000110.1, from coordinate 54,052 downwards.
GATATCCGTAATGGGCAGCTCTATCCACTGTCTCCTTGGTGCACCCTTCACTGCAGTTGTAACGAAGTTAATTAAGGGGTTAAGCTTCCTCCATCATGTCTAAGTCTTGTGCGAATGGCAAACCTCTATACAATATTTAACGTTAGGGAGTTGGGGGAACCTATCTAACTACCTCGCCATGCACTTGGTTCTTGCGATGTCGAGGTCGTTGCTGGAAGCATTTAGTAGCGACGTCCGCGGCCACCACGGCCACGGCCACCGCGACCACCACCGTAGCCACGACCGCCACCGCGACCGCCACCGCGACCGCCACCTCGGCCTCCACCGAAGCTCTGCTGACGCATCTGGTACGCTGATTGCTGCAGCTTCGGCAGAGTCTTCGGGATCGAATACGGGCAGTGCATGCCACCATCCTCGATCAGCTTCTCCAGAAGCTCGAGACCAGCAATCGGCAGGTCGAGGCAAGCACCCATCGAGTCTTCCGTCAGGGTCAACTGCTTGATGTCATTCGCGATATTCTCGGGGATATCGCGGTTTAAAGCGTTCCAGACGTAGCCCTTGGCGCGGATGAGGTTGGAGCTCGTGAACAGCACTGTGACGTAGTCAGGCACGCCAGACATGAGCGACGTGCGGCGAGGCGGCTTCGTGTGGCCCGTGATGCAGGCCAACGCAGCAGCCAAGCACTTCTCAGGTTCCATACTCTCGAGCAGCTCGCTCGCCTTCTCCTGGAAGATCTCAATCATGGAGGGGTCGACGTTGTTGATCTCCTTCAGCGCCTTGGCAGCTGACGCCTTGATCAGTTCCTCCTGGTCAGGAGGTCCCCTCATGATGAACTTGTTGCCGATCTTGCGCTCGATCTGGTTCAGCTGGTCGCGCTGGCGGTTCGTGTACAGAGTGATACAGATACCCTTCTTACCAGCACGGCCCGTACGACCGGAACGGTGAACATACGTGTCAACGTCAGCCATACCCGACATCTTGCGAGGCGGCTCCGAGTTGATCACAAGGTCGACGTTCATGTCCAGACCACGAGCGGCAACATCCGTGGCAATCAGCAGACGCAGGCGACCCTCGCGGAAAGCCTTCATGGTCGTCTCACGCTGCTCCTGCGCAATGTCACCGTGCAGAACCTGGCAGTCGGTCTTGATCTCAGGGTGCACGGCAAGCTCGTTACAGTCCTTCTTCGTCTCAGCGAAGATAATCGTGCGCGAATCCTTCTTCGCGTACACGCCGAGCAGGTTGGCCAGCAGCGTCGGTCGTCCCTGCCAGTGGCACGGAATCGCAATGTGCTGTACATCCGTTGACGCCTGGACATCCGAGTCCTTCACCAGGTTGACGAACTCGGCCTTCTGCATGTATTTGTCGGCCACATCCTTCACCCACTTGGGGATCGTAGCCGAGAACAGCAGCGTCTGGCGCTTGCCCGAGCTCTCGTTCTGCACCTTCTCCATGGCAGCGAACACCTTCTGCACGTCCTCCCGGAATCCCATCTCCAGCATCGTATCGGCCTCATCCAGGATCAAGAACTCGCAGTTGTGCAGTCGCAAGTTGCCACGGTCAATGTGGTCGATCACACGGCCGGTCGTACCCACCAGAATGTCCACACCGCTACGGAACGCGTTGTTCTGCGACTGGTACGACGCGCCTCCGTAGATGCAGACCGTACTGAGCGACGGACCTGTCTGCTCGAACTCGGACGCCACCTGCTTGGCCAGCTCACGGGTCGGGGCCATGCAGACCACACGAGGAGCCCGGCCACGCGCACGCGGACGCTTGTCCTGGAGCAGCAGCTCGATCACAGGCAGCGCGAAGGCCAGCGTCTTGCCCATTCCGGTGCGGGCCCGACCCATGAGGTCCTTGCCGTCCATGATCTTGTCAAAAGTCATGGCCTGGATGGGGAAGAGCGTGTTGATGCCACGGGCCTTGAGGTTCTTCTGGGTCTCCGCACTGATGCGGAACTTTTCGAGCGGAGGGTTCTCTGTCCCTCCCACGTGCGTGGCCTTCTCCTCCTCCTCCTCTGTCTCGTCCTTCTTGAGCTTCTTGGAGGTGGGGACGTCCACCTCACTCTCCTCGGAGGTCTCGGACACGGGGTCCGTGTCGTCGTTCTCGTCTTCGTCGCGGCTGCGCTTCTTGCTCTTCTTCTCCTTCTTTTCCTTCTTCTCCTTCTTCTCCTTCTTCTCCTTCTTGTGCTTCTTCTCCTTCTTGACGTCGGCCGTGTCGACTGCCTTCTTCTCCTTGGCCAGCTTCTTGGCCATCTTGGCCACCTTCTTGGCTGCCTTCTCCTCCTTGGTGAGCACGGGCTTCGTTTCGTCGGACGCCATGGCTGGTACTGTTATTATACGACTGGGGCTGCTGCAGGGCGATGGACGTCAAGAGAGGCACTGGCTGACTGACTGAGCTCCGTTGCTCCAGTCAATTGACCGCACTGATGTCAAACGAGCCAGCTACTAAACGATTGGTCGCTGAAAAAATGCGTGTGGTGTACGCCACACATTCTGAATCTTAGAATGGGACACTGTACCACCTAAAAGCTTTTTATAAAAAGCAAATATCACCAATAATATATAAAAACAATTAATTTCCTGTTAAATTCACAATCAATGTTTTTATTTTACCAAAATAAAATTGAAAATGAGGCCGGTCTAACTAAAAGAAGTACATTTTTTTAAATTATCAACCTAAAACGGTTTTCGACCCAGTCGATTCTTTGATTAAGTTACTGGATCGGAAACCGTGTTTAAAGACTGAGAAAATGTGTGTTAGACGGATTTTGCCGGACATCTACAGGACGTTGGTAAGTAGATATTTTCAGCCTATCAAATGTGAGATACAACTGGAAAAGAGCCAATCATTTACTGCTGGTGTTGCTGTCGTTTGGCCTTGCGGTACAATGCCACTACGGTTGCCCAGCTGAGCTGGCCTTGACGCCGTTTCCGACTCTTTGCAGTGAGAGGAGGAACAGCAACACTGTTCGCGCACGCAGCAAAAGTCTTCACGGCACCTTCAACGCTCTGGTTAGCGCGCCACAATTCAGTACGCTTAGCTTCATTCTCGACATTGCTCATGAGATAGTGAATGTCACTGAGTCGCTTTTGAAGGCTTCGATTCGACATGTCACGACCATCAAGCATGCGCAACGGAGGGATGTTTTTGCTAGCACTGCCACATTGCCACAAAACCCACAGTGAAGCCACGGAGCAGTCAGGAAGCTGAAAGTCAGGTGGGACTCGACGAAATCGGCTTCCCCAAAATAATGATTGAATTGGAGGTGGATCGCTCTCTTGTTGCTGGTTAGCTGCTTCTTGGGAGCTTGCATTCAGCTTGTTCACAAGTTCTGAGATGCCAGCGGAATCAAGACATCGCTTGAGTGCAATGTCTAGACCTTCAAACGTCACAGTACCAGCCCCGATTGCGCGCTTCTCCAGCTCACTCATTATATCCCTCACAGTTGATGCTCGCGCTGTGTCGATATGCTCAACCGTTTTCAGTGTTGCTTTCAGCAACAACTTCATCTTAGCTAGAATTGATACATGAGGTGGTACTCCAGTAGGCTGTAGGCGGTTGCTGTTGTCGTCTACACTGCATAATTTGGACGATAAATCCGATATTAGACTAGGATGCTGGAAAATCGGTGACGCGAACAATGAGTGCTTCGCCGGAAGATGAGAACGCAGATATGAGGCATGGTAGACTATAGAAGCCAAACAGAACTCACCAACGTACGTGAGGTGTGTAGGCAACCCAGGAAATACGCATTCAATCGCTTTTTCGATAAAGCCATCTCGATCGCCAAAATATGGTGGCAGCACTGCAAATTGGTGACTATCAGGCGGAAGACCTGACACCGTTCTTCCGACATGCATGTCACCTGCAGCCTCATACCGAAGATATGTGTTTTGAACTCTACCTAATGACCACCCTGCTCGGAGATGAACCGCTTTCGACGACGGGCATGCTGTCGAGCCAGATGCACAATAGGTTGCTGCACCTTTACGCATTCTATGCGTTCTATGCGTTCTATGCGTACCTAGTTCGTCTTGATTTACTCCTCGTCGATGTAATTCCTCTGTCACGTCACCACTGTCGAGTAACCCATGCAAACACTTGCGAAAACGCTCGTATTGATTGTTGCCGGGGAAGAGGTTATCACTACCATCAAATGACGAAGTAGCCCAGAACATAGATAAGGCAAGCACTGGGCAGATAGCAGGTCTGAGCGGGTTTGCGTAGATGTGTCTGGGGTGACGGGGTCTGTTGCCTTCCTGGTCATTTTTTTGGTGCGCAAAATACACACATAAAGCATCTCCACTCCACTCCATATGCGCGTGGCGAATACCAAACGCATTAGCCGATCTGCACATGAGGTTCTATGCAATAGCCATGTACGTTCGCGCAAAAATCATGTCCTTAGATGGTTGCTAGAGGAACTGTTCGCACAAAAACGCGTACAGCTCAAAGGACAAAGGGTCTTTTCGGTCTTCGTACGAACCTCCCCTCGCGCCGCTGCTGCAGCAATCTCCCGCTTTAGACCCTTAAAATACTTACTCATCTCCTTCTCCATCACCGGGGACATTTCGCGCGATAAAGGTTGAAAAGACCCGCTCTGTGTGTGTTTAACGCTGAGTAACTGAGCCTGGTGCCGTCGGGTTTTTCTAGTGTCAACAACCAACCCCAAACACATCCACTTCAATAGCATCGAACAGAAGAGGGGGATTAGTTGCATCGCGGTCAAGTAGGGGCTTCAACCGCTTTCGTAGCTGCTTGAAGGAGGGATCCGATACGCTGCCAAGCCGCTCAGCAAATGTAGGCAACACGAGATGAGGCTTGTAGAGGACGACTCACGCAATAAATCGGCCGTAGGAGCTCTGGTACACTGTCCGCGAACGCGCGTTCACCGTGTTGCGCTTGATCTCGGCGACTTTCCTTCCCAGCTCGTCCCAGTCGACGTCTTGTTTTGTGGGCGTGGTCTTATGCTAGTATTTGTATGTAAATACACAGGACACTGTGTCCTGAAAATTATTGGAAACTGGTGATTGCACGGCCCTATACTGAATCCCTGTCTATACACCGATGTGATCACTTTTGTGTTGGAAAATTGCGGACATATTGTCCAGCAATAAGGTGCCTATATTGATGTATTGTCCTACGAATTCTGGAGAATGAGTTTTTTCAACACCGGTCTAACTAAGATAAGTACATTTCTGTAAAAATTATCAACCGAGCCAGTTCGGGCTAAACATGGTTTTCGATCCAGTCGATTCTTTGATTAAGTTACTGGATCGGAAACCGTGTTTAGAAAAAGTTTAGTGAATTTCTAAAGTCTTTAGCTAAAATAATTCTCTAAACTTTTTCATTTCATCATTACTGATGTACACTTGGTGTGTAGAGGTTTCTTCCCCACATACGCCGCACCAAAGCGTCGCCCTCCCCCTCATCTCTCTCGATGGCGGAGCACTCGGCGCCCAGCGGCTTCTCGCAGAGCGAGAGCTCGGCCACGTGGCCTTCGGGCGGCATCAACGACGGCAAGCGGCCGCCGCTGCCCACCGCCTTCCGCCCGGAGAAGAAACGCGGCCGCGCAGCCAACGACGGACCGCACGACAACAGCAACAGCAGCAGCTCCGTCGTCCCCATGGACATGAGCGACCCGTCAGCGCCTGCGCCCGCGCCCACGTCGACCAACGACCTTCCACACTTGGCCAGCTGGAGATCGTCCGCCTCGTCCACGGACGGCGCGTCAGGGGACGTGAACACGGGCACGTACACGCGCGTACACCTCAAGGTGAAGGCGCAGAGCCGCCTGGGCGAGACAGTGCACTGCTCCGGCTCGTCCTTCGTGATGGGACACTTCAACCCGAACGAGAGCATGACGCTCGTCACCACGCCCGAGGACTATCCCTACTGGACGACGGTCAAGCCCATGATCTTGCCGCGCGGCGTGCCCCACCAGTACATGTACGCGCTGTTCTCGGGCGGCGTCTTCAGCTCCTGGGAGCAGATCGAGTGCGAGAGAGTGTTGGTCCCGGAAGGACGAGAGATGCTCGTGGTAGAGGAGTATGGACAGTTTGATCCGGACATGGAGCTCGTCCCCACGGGCGAGCGCATCGAACGCTCGCTGGTCTACGAACGTCGGAAAGACGAGAACCTCACGACGTCCACGACCCCTAGACAAAGCGTCGCGTCCGAGGAGATGAACAACGTGTCTGCTGCTGCTGTTGAGGAGGAGGAGGAAGAGACGAAGGAAGCAGCAGCAGGGGCCAGATTGGCTGCCAGGGTCGCGGAGGACAAGGACGAGCTGGACGTGAAGTCCCCACGCAGCAGTGTCACAGGTTCGCCCAGTCAGAGATTCCGACAGAAGAACAAAATGCAGAGCAGGTACAAGAGGTACATGTCGTCCAGCTATCACCCGTCGCCCGAAGCGATGCTGTTCTTGGTGTGTTATCACCTGCCGGTGAAACTTACCAAGTCGCCGGAGAATGGGTCTTGGTCGGCCAAGTGGAACCGCGATAGTTTGATCTCGAGGAGTGAAAACAGCATTGCGGAGAGTATGAACACGACGTGGGTGGGCTGTGTGACGTACCACGCTCGTAGCGACCATGAGGAGCTCTCGGACGACGACAAGAGCGAGATTACGGCCATCTTGGCGGACATGAACTGCATCCCGGTGTTTATTGACCGCCAGCTGGCTGCGAACCATCACGGCGGATACTGCAAGAGCAAGCTGTGGCCCATGTTCCACAACGTGGATATTCTGGACATTTACTACGCTATTTGGGACCGCGCGGAGGTGATTGAGTGGAAGGAGGAACGCAACAATGGCGAGTGGTGGGATGCATACCAGACAGTGAACGGGTTGCTGGCTAACCGTGTTGGCGAGTTGTGCAAGGAAAACGATACGGTGTGGGTGCACGACTATCACCTGCTGCTGTTCCCGTCGTATTTGGCTAACACATGCAGGAGCGAGAGCCGTAAGCGACCCAAGATGGTGTTTTTCTTGCACGTGCCTTTCCCCACGTCGGAGGTGTTCCGAGAGCTGTCGCACGGTACGCAACTACTAGAAGGCGTGCTAGACGTGGATATTGTAGGATTTCACTCGTTCGACCACGCACGCCACTTTCTCAATGCTTGCAAGCGGTTTCTGGGCCTCACGTATCAATCTCGACGCGGTGGAAACCTGGGTGTTGACTACCGTGGTCGCAATGTGATTATCACGATTAGCCACGTGGGTATTGAAACCACGTTGATTCGCGAGGTGCTTGACAACCCAGAGGTGCAGGAAGCAGCACGTAAGCTGCGCGAGAAACACGCAGGCAAGGTTCTTATTACAGGTGTGGACGTCTGCCAGCGGCTGAGTGGCATTCCGCTCAAGATGCTGGCGTTTGAGCAGTTCTTTAGCAACTGCCCGTCTTGGAAGGATAAACTCGTGTTTGTGGAGCGTGCGAATCTGACACAAACTCGACTGGGTGACCAAAACTATAGCAGCAATGAGATCCGCAAACTTGTGGATCGGATCACCAAGGCGCACGGCCCCGAGTGCATCGACTACGAGGAGTCGTCTTCCCCAATGACTATAGAGGAGCGTGTGGCGCTGTGGCTCGCCAGCGATATTTTGATGGTGACGTCTATCCGTGAAGGACTAAACTTGAAGCCCCTAGAGTTTGTATTTGCGAAGGGTGTGAACCCGACCAATCGGCCGGGCGTAGTTATCCTGAGCGAGTTTTCGGCGTGCTGCTGTGTCCTGAACGGAGCTGTGCGTGTGAACCCGTGGAACATCACAGGTCTCGTGAACTCTTTGGACCATGCATTGACAATGAGCGACGAGGAGCGGCTAGGCCGTCGTGCACGGGATTTGCCGTACATCACTAGCCAACCCGCTGCGAACTGGACGAAGCAAGTATTGTCTGTTCTCCATGAGGTGACAGATAACCCGGAGGGCGATGAGGAATATACGAACATGGAGTACATGGATATGGAGATTGGCCGGTCACACGTATTGCGCGTTGGCGATCGATCTGACTTCAAGCAGTTGAACATCGACAAGGTCATGGCAGCATACATGCAGTCCGAGCGACGTGTGTTCCTGCTTGACTATGGTGGCACCATCATTGCGCGCGAGAATATCGCGATGTACGTCAAGAAGGACTTCACAGCTGTGACGGGTAAACGACCGTCTCGTCGCATGATGGAGGCACTGACGAACTTAACGAATGATCCGCGGAACACAGTGTTTGTGGTGAGTGGCGTGACCAAGTCGGACTTAACTGCGTCGCTTGGACACATTCGCGGTCTTGGTCTCGTGTCTGACAACGGAGCGCTTTACTCGTGGGCTCGATCCATCAACATCGATAATACGGAGGACACGAGCATGCAAGATGACAGCAACCCAACCGATCGTCACTGGCACCAGCACAGATTTAAGTTCGACTGGCGTCCGGTCCGTGAGGCAGTTGATCCGATCCTAAAGGTATACTGCACGCGCACAAATGGTAGTGTACTGCGATATGCTCAGCAGAGTATCGCCTGGAACTTCCGTTCGACTGACCCGGAGTGGGGTCTGTTGCAAGCCAATTCGTTGCAGAACGACTTGGAGGAAGTAATCCGCGACCTTCCGGTAAATATTATCCGCAAGAAGGGTCTGCTGGAGATTGTACCGGAGGGTCTCAACAAGGGTGTGGTAGCCCGGCAGATCTTGACGCAAGACGCGAGTCTCAGCCACGGTCACCCGGACTTCCTGTTCTGCATCGGTGACGATACGACGGATGAGAGTATGTTCAAGGCTATTTACGACTATTATGCGGAGCGGACGGAAGAGAGTATGCACGGGCGACCTGGCAATGGTACCTACGAGGACTTCCTCGCTGCGGGCGATGAGGGTCCGCTTCACCACGTATTCACATGCACAGTGGGCAAGAAGCCCAGCAACGCACATCTGTACGTCAACAATGTGGACGAGGTCGAGCAGCTCTTGCAGGCGTTGAGCAAGACATCAGGCGAGGTGCGTGGCGCGTTGGCCGCATTGAATGGTGGTCGATGGAGATTTCCTTACATGTGCTTACTCGTTATTTGATTCAGGGAGATTCAACGACGGACCGTTAAAGGTGCTACGGTTATGGATGGGAAGCTGTCCGTTCTTAGCGTTCAACACAGGGGTACCTGTAGTAGTATCAGACGGCTACAGCTCCAGTCGTCCGAACTAGCATGTCGATCAGACCAAGATGCAGGCAAACGGGAGCATTCTCTCTACCTATCGAATGTAGAGCCCTCCGATTCGTATAAAAGACAGAATTCGCTTCAACTTGAACATTAGTCTGCTGCATTACATGGCACAGTGTACCTCTTTTAGACGGTACTTGAAGCAAAAGGGATTATTTTTGTGCTACGGAAAACCTTTAGAACTCGATTTTTCGGATCGCAATGGAGACCTCGGAGCAGGACGAGACGCCGCCGCCGCAGGACGTGGACGACGCCGATGAGGAGGAAGAGGAGGAAGTTGAGATCTTCTCCGCTGCTGCAATAGCATCATCCAGCCATTCCTCTGCCCCTCCCAGCGAGAAGTCGTCGCTGCTGCCTCCCGCCCCACGCCGCTGCGTGTCCAAGGAGATGCTGGAGCAGATGCCCACGCTCGATATCAACGTCCGTCCGTCAAAATTGGTGGCAATTTTCAAGTGCATTTTTAGTCTAAAACCCCATGTTTTACTCTCTTTGGCTGCAGACCCGCTACCACGAAGTTGCCGTGCCGAAACCTTTCGGCTGCTTCCACCTGATGCAGCTCATCGAAAAGTCCATCCAAGTGGGGGCTCTCTTCTCTCCAAAGCTGTTCGTGCCCAAGGAGATCTGGCAACAAGACCGAGTCAAGTTGGCCGGAGTCCCACTCAAAGTCGAGGTCTTCCACCAGCTGAAACAGGGACTCGAGAAGACCAGTGTAGGCGCCAAAAGTTAGTTCCAGGCTGAGAAGAGAGAAGCTGTGAGGCTCATTGTGTTTTATTTTATTGCATTTTAGCACGCTCTGCCTTTGTCGTCGGACACGGCCAAGGCTGCTTTTACGAAGGAGTTGGACGCGTTGCTGGACTTTGCGCGACAAGAGCGCGTGCATTTGATTCGGTCGTTCCCATTCCTGCCCCAGGATAAGAGCAATGCTGCCCCGCAATTGACGCGCAGAGGGAGTGGAAACGGGGTGAGTTAATGAAGAGCTGGAGTGGTGTCATTTGAGTGTTGAAGTACTGATGATATGAGTGGTCTGCAGGCAGATGAGGGAGCTGCGGATGCTCACTCGTCGGGTATTGGCAAGCTGACAAACCTAGCCTTTGGGTTTGGACGCATGGTCAAGAAACAGGCTATTGCTGCGGTGGAACGCGTCGGAGCTGCGCCAGCCATTTCAGTGTACGTGTTGAGTTGAAGGTGGAGAGTGCTGCGGAGGCTATTTTGCAGTCGAGATAACTTTCTTGCGGTTGTGACTGTGTTTTTCTAGGTCGATCGATGAATTGGACGAGTATGCCGCAGTGCTCTGCATGTTCTTCAACTCCACGCGGAGCATTGGTATGGTAGTAGTGGCCAGAGCTGTAAACGGTTTATGAGCTGACTCCGTTTGGTGAATGAACTGCTGTCAACAGAAAACCTCCTTGGACTACGAGCAGATGCTGATGGTACCCAAGAACCAGTCAATGATCCCAAGGCTGCAATGGAAAGGCCAAAGTTGGACCCCGCTACTTTGAAGAAGCTGGGAGATCTCGGTAAGACATTTTGTATTCATTTACTGTATTTGAACGTGCTCATCCTAAGCGCGCCTGTCCTTCGCTTTCATCTGCTATGTAGCGATATTCCTGGATGAGGTTGTCATCGAGCTTGTGATGCGTGACGTTCACAGTCTTTTAGAGATATATCTGCGAAGGTTGACGCGGCAGTTTGGCGAGTTTACAGTGGAGCAGGCTGTGCTAAAACGCCACCCATCTGTGTCGGCGTAGTAATTTTCCTTTGCTAGCTCTGCTACCAAAAATAATGCTCTCGCCTCACTGGTACATTCAAACACCTTGTGCTGAACCCGTTTTGAATCGTTCAACCCAATTTAGGTCACACGTGTTCTCGTCCAAGGGGCACCAACCAAGAAGACCGCCTCCCAGCAAATGAGTTCGGCACTGCTGCTACCTGTGTTCTTAACAGCACTGGTGGTATGCCGCGAGTGTCTGCCTGACTACGATGTAAGTTCTCTGCCTCACGTTGTGAGCCTTCTCGACAAATACTTGGATACGTTCTCTCCTCGATGGGAAGTTGTAGAAGCATGCAAGGCTGGACTTTCAAGACGGGCGCTCGAGTACCTTGCTGCGCGTCATCTAGATTGGGCTAATGGCTACAATGCTGCCGAAGATGCTGTGACTCGCGGATTTATGCATGTACTCGAGTGGCTGAACGATTGTTACCCCGATCGTACGTCATGGGGGAGGAAACAATCGGGTAGATTGTGGTCCGGAGTGTGTCTTATGGACCTTGCAGTATCATATGGACAGCTTCCAGTTCTTGAATGGCTTCACACCAACTGCAGCGACGAATGCACCGAACAAGCGATGGATAAAGCCGCGATGACGGGACGTCTTGATATTGTTCAATGGCTGCGTGGCAACCGTAGCGAAGGATGCACCACAAAGGCCATGAGGTATGCTGCTTTACACAGCCACATCGATATCTTGGTATGGCTGCATGAACATCGAGACGAAGGGTGTACCAAGGAGGCGATGGATGTTGCGGCAGCATGTGGACACATCGAGGTAGTGGAGTGGCTCCACGCAAACCGCGACGAAGGCTGCACCAAGGAGGCAATGAACCTCGCTGCCGCTAATGGACATCTGTCTGTAGCACGCTTTCTTCATGAAAACCATCGCGAAGGGTGCACAAGCGACGCGATGCGAGGGCATTTGGAGGTGGTGCGATGGCTTTATGAGAACCGTAGCGAAGGTCACCCGGGTGTCATTGCGCAATGCCGCCATTTCCCAGTGGTGGAATACTTGTGGCGGATCGTCCGTGAACAACGCCGAGGTAATTTGTGTATTCGTGAGGCCACTCGACTCGCTCTCGAAAATGGTCATGTCGAGGTGTATGACCAGCTTCAGCATGATTTGAATCGGCAGCGACTTCAGTAGCCAAACAGCGTCATGCACCACAGAAGCTGAACCTTAGGCAAATGGAGGATATTTTCTTTGTCGGCAAGTTAACGCTCCCCCCTTACTGCTTACTTTCACACAAGGTTCGGCATCACGTGAGCGCATTAATACCACACGGATAGTTAGTCGCCTGGATCTATTAATCAGCATCGAATTGCCGAATTACAGTCACATTTTGCCAGGAACTGCGTGGCCCGAGCTACTGTTGAGCAAGTGACTTGCTCAGCGAGCTTATTTGGGTTTAACTGTGTACCACACATCCTCCTTTGAGCATTTTCACTTTCATACCTCAGTCCTTCGTGAGCACCTTGCTCTTGTGAAGATACCAAACAACGATGCCCTGATACTGCTTATAACAGCGCGTAGATCTTCGACAGGTACGCGCGCTCCTGAGTTGTGAGGCAATACTTGACTACCCACACTAACCACATGGCCGTTCGCACTTTGCTCCTTTCTGCTACGACGTACTACGTAGTATTCATCAACCATTTGTGCTGTCGGAGTGTCGACGGCAGAGCTCTGGCAATTGGATGTATTCTATATTATCGACCACTTGAGCTGGTTTACTTGTCGACGAAAACTGGTCGCCATTCCGATGATGACCTTCCACTTCAATTATCTCATTTCGCTGAAATGCAATAGTCAGGTTTACCTCGAAGAAGTGTCGAATTGTCCACTGCAGTTCATGTCTGACGGACTTGGTTTCTCTATTTTCTCACTTACACCTCCATTGATCAATCGTCCCAGTCAGAGTCGTCCGACGAAGATTTATCCCAGTCAACGTCATCCAGTCCATCTTTCTTGGACGGGTTCTCAGTTGAATTCCGCCGAGCTACAACTGCAGTGATAGCAGTTGCAACACTACTTGGACGTCGAGCTGCAGCTGAGTACCTCCGTTGCGACTTTTGGGCACTCTGCCGAGTGCAGTGCTCGCACATTCCGTTCGCTTGGAGTAATTGAAAACCCCATCCACCACATACAGAACACCTCAGTCGCATCTGAGCAGAATCCACAATGAAAGCAAGCCGCAGCCGGTTGCAATGTGCGCAGACACCGTTCTTTTCTACCAGCCCGACACCAATGCCTTTACAGCAATCGCACCTGCTCAATTCTGGACCAGACTGCATACCTCCAAAATTCATGTCATATCCATACGCGTTTGCCAGCATTGAGTCTGTACCGTACGGAATTAATGCCGAAGGTATTGTCATCCCGTTCGCCGAATGTGGAGGAGTTGTTGGCATCAATTGGTATCCTGGCGGCACCATACCCGGAGGATACATGGGCATCGGCATGGAAGGAGGTTGCATATACGGATAGTAATATCCATACGGCGAGGGCGGGGGTGGCGGCGGTGGCATCATCCCATACGGATATGGAGTGTACATCCCACCGCTGAAGGGTGGATGTCCGGGCAACGGCTGCCCACTCACAGGATAACCTCCGGCGTGAGCTGATCCAGGAGTCGGCCCATTGCTGCTATCCATGTGTGGCTCTGATCCCTTGCCTTGAATCTGTTCGCGTTGCACGTCGCCTTGGTCACCATTGGCATCCAAGCTCTGGGCAGCTAATGCTGCTTTCATTTTTGCCATCCGTCGCCTCTCACGCCGAAGCTGCTTCTCTCTCGCTTTGGCCTCCTCTTCAGCTTCGATGCTACTAGTAGAGCGGGTCCTAGGCTCTTCATTCAGTCCACTCGAACTCGAAATTGATTTACGTCGTGGCGATTCCGATGTCACCGAACTCGGTTTTGATGCAACCAACTCCTTTTCGTGCTGTTTTCGGGCTCGCTGTTCTTCGCGCGCACGTTGCTTTTCATCTTGCACGGTGTCAGCAGCAACCTCAGACTCCGCACTTTGTCTATCTTCTGGTGGTAGATGATCGTCTTCAACACTTTCCGCTTGCTTAATCGCTCCTCGATTCACTGAGATGCCATGCTTGCTTCCCCGACTTCGACTGCGCCTTCTGTGCTTCACGCGTTCCGGTGAAGACGCGTCCGAATTATCTTCACCTTGCACGGCGATGCTATCGCCAACACTTGAATGGCTCTGTACATCTGGTCCAGTAGCACCTGTCTTATCGCGGTCCGTGTCTTGACCATCGATGCGCTCGCCAAGCTCGGCATCCTTCTCTTTCATATTTGTCTTCTTATCCTCCTTCTCCTGTTTCTTTCTGCTTTCCTCCTCCTGTCGCTGCTTCCGTTCTTGTTCACGCCGACGTTCCAGTTCAAGCTGTTCCGCACGCTCCTGCTCTCGTCGCTCTTCTCTCTCTTTAGCAGCCTGTTGTTCGCGCTCTTTCTTCTCAGCTTCTTGCTGCTTCGCCTCCATCTCCTGCTGCATCTGCTGCCGTTTGCGTTCCTCCTCCGCCTTCTCCTGTTCCTCCCAACTCTGCATCTTCTCACTGCCGTCTCGTTCCTCCTCCTTTGCCTTAGCTGTGATCCCCTTCTTCTTCTTCATGTTGTTGGCCACCTCCGCCATAAAATCGTCTCCCGCGATGCTCTCCCTCTTAGTCATCATATTCTCTTGTCGTTTCTTCCTCAAGAAGCGCAGTCGCTCCGCTGCACTCATCCCCGCCGTCTCAGCCTCATATTGCTCTTCAACCGACGGTGTCTTGGTCTCCTCCTGTCCTGTAGCCCCTCCTGCATACTCCACCTCCTCCTCCCGTCGAATATTCAGCATAGGGGGTGGTCTCCCCATCATAGGCGCATGAATAGCACCAAGTCTTCCCTCCAGCGACGCCTGAAGCTGCTGGAACATGGCGTTCGGAGCTTTAACTGCTGCTGCATTGGCCCCTTCGTCCTCCTCCTTTGGCTGCTGCTGCTGCTTCTTCTTCTTCTCCTTCTCTTTCTCTTTCTTTTTCTTTTCTTTGTTCACGTTTAGAGACTTATCTAAAGATTTCTCTTGATCTAGACCAATGCCTCTACTGCTCCGACGATGAGGCTTGGAGCGAACGGGGGCATCAGTCTCCTCGGAGGGAAGCTCCCACCTGCTCTCCTTCGTCGCGGCATTGTAGTAGTAAGGGTGACCGTCTGGGGACGTGAACTGCTCCCACTCGTCAGGCGCAGACTCGACCGGGTCGTCGTCGTGTCGCCGCGACGACGAATGCTTCCGAGACTTCTTCGACATCGGACGATGTGTTGGAAATTCCAACTTGAAATGTCGAACTTAAAGGAGTGGGTACAGTACCCGAATACTTCAATTTTGTGGTCTGCTATTTCGGACAAATGCCATGGGCTTTTTCGTTGCTTGCCTCGTATTCATTCACCTTCAACTACTACCGTCTAGAATCTCGGTAGCGCTGTCCTTGAACTTGAATTGTCTTGCTTCGACGGCAAACCTTTGATATTTCTTGCTGGTGCGTACGTATCCCAAGTGCAACATGTCCAAGAACGCTGCTGAATCACCTCGAATCGATGGTCGAGTCGTCAACCACTCTACTACTTCAGATGCGTTGATATCAACTCATCGAAGGAAGTCCTTCATCACCGAAGTGGAGCGTCTCAAAGGGCTTTCAACTGCCGTTAACAAGAGCGAAAAAACTGGCGAATTTCGTCCTGCAGAGGGGGCCACCGAAGTTTTCAAGCTCATAGACAAAATGGCGGAGAAGCAGCAACGTAGCAAACGCATTCGAACGATGATGCAGAGGGCAGCCCACAAGACAATTCTCGTGGTGCGAACCAAGAATTCCATCCAGGCTGCAGAGATCGTGACTGTCCGCTTCAATCAACACAAAGAGACTGAAGTCCCACGCAGCGTACAACTGGCGCAAATCTGTACGAAGGTGGTGCGTCACACTCGGTTCGCTTCCGCTAAAAAACGATCGAAGTTTGAGAAGATTTTCTCGGGGACTCGCGAGATCGACGCATTACTCAAAGATATGTTTTGGTACCTTACAGCACACTGCTTCCAGCCAGATCGACAGCCACAGCTTGAGGCCAAGTTTTATCAACGCATCGCAGACAGCTTTACCTCCCTCTTCGTCCGTCTGCAAATGAAAGCTTCAAGTCGCGACTCCGGGTTCTTCGACCAGCTTCCCGACGTCGTGGCGCAAATTTTGTTCGTTGCACTCTATGAGGCCTTCCCACGTTCACGGAAGCTCATTTCCAGCGACGAAGTACGCCACGAAATTCTACGCACGTGTTACTGCTGGATCCTCGGCTTCGTGCCAGCGGATCTAGGGTATGACCACTGGGTAGCAGTAGACCAGGACTCGCCGAAGCGAATTGCCGAACTCGCTGACTTCCCAGCCATGCGAAATCGGATGATGAGACTAGAACGGGTAGAACGCACTAGACAAGCCGTCAAGACGTGGCATGAAGACAAAGATGATGATCCCGAAGAAGCAGCGATACTTCCTATGTCTGGTGACCATCAACTGGGCGGGGAGCAGGAAACAACGGAATCAAATGCGAAGCTACTTCCACACCTTCAAGCCCACCTGAAAAATCGTCGAAATTCTGCCTTCGCCATCTCGTCCGCTAAGGCGCACCCGCGTCCAGCCAGCGGCAAAGCTGATAGCAACACAAATTCTGCAACTCACGTTGAAACACGCGAGCGGTTTACATACGAGATGTGCAACTCGCCACTAATCGGTGCTTTCCTAGCTCGACATCAACTGGAGGCCAACACGCCTCGCCTGCGCGTGCAAATGCGACTAACTAGTGGTAAACAACGTGATTTAAATGAGCAGGAAGCACTTCGAGCTGCAGTTGGGGTCGTTCCTGCGCGTAGGCGACGTCTTGTGGACCCTACAGCATTCGGAGACGCGCTAGTGGAACTAGAAACTTTCGGAAATGCAGTTCGTCACGCATACTCCAACGAGAGGGATCAAGCGCGTAATCTTGACTCTCGTGAGAGAAGGCGACTTGCTGGTGAACATCGTGCACTTGAAACACAGTTGAGTGAGCTTCAACAGAGCGGAGAGCGGATGCACGAATTCAGTAACCAGCTCGTCAGTAAATCACGACCGTCGTCACGTGACAATACTGGAATACCTACAGCAACAACAGGGACCGTATCCAGCGAACCTACTGCCAACACAACACCTGGGAGTGCTGGATCTACTCGTCCTTTCACCCCACGACCACCTCCGCGATGCGACGGCAGTTTGAAGTCCTCTACGACCCCACCGCAAGCAGGAACCGGGGGATCTTCGCGGGCAATACGAACCAACTCAGACAACACCACTCGGTGATGAGGTAAATACTGCGTATGCAGCTTACATTAGGATTAAATCGTCTGAGCATTCACTTCCTGATTAGAGCAACGCCATCCGCCTGAAGTAGCAAGTGAACAAAAGCCAGCAAAAGTTCTGCTGAAGGTTGAGATAAAAAGCTTCAACTCGAGGGACAGGGGAAATGAGGGATCACAGTCGCTTGAGGCCTTTCTTCTTGTTGGCCTTCTTCTTCTTGAGATAGGCTTCAACATCGCTGTCTGTCTTCTTTTTCTTCTTCATCGGCGTCGACAGCGCCGCGTTCTTTCCGTCTTCCGAGTGCGCAGCATCTTCAGCAGGTCGCTTGTGCTGGTTATCTCTACTGTTATCATCACTTCCACACTTCTTCTCTTTCTTCTCGTCTTCTCCACTCGTCTCTCCAGTTTCTTCACTCGCCACAGCCGATCGTTTCGGCGCATGAATGTTCGTCCACAGCTTCGCCCGTCGTGCGTACTCGTCATAGCTGTCCAGAAACAACTTTCCAGCCTCGTCATTCAACGAAGACTCGGGAAACGGGACAATCAGCAGACAGCGCACCACTTGCAGCACATGAGCGAGTCCGAGTGTCGGCTTCCAGTCCTTCTTGAGCGTATTGACACAAATTTCTCCTGCCGGCTGCGACACATTGGGGTGGAAGATCTTGGTAAGGAAAACTCCACGCGGCGGCTGCTCCGGGAAACTCTCGGTGAGTGTGAGCTTCACTGTGAAGTAGCCTCCTTGGTAGGGGGTGTCCTTCGGTCCACGAATTTCGGCGTGAATCTCGGTGAGCTGCTCCTCGTCCTGTGGGAGGTACCGGATACCGTCCAAAGGCTGCACCACCAGTTTTCGGAGCTCGCGAGCTACGCGTTGAGCCACTTGAGGCGGCAGGTTCTCACGTGTCAGCTATTTAGTAAAAAGTCAATAGTCAAGGCAATTAGTGTCATATTTCCAGTAATTCCAGAATTTCAAGGTTTGTAGAGAGCGCCGAAGAGTGCAAATGATATGCAATGAAAGAGGAGAAACCAGCAAACATGGATCATGTGCATTTACCATTAGAAGTGGCGTGTAGGCGATGATATGGACAAGTGAAGAAGATGCAGCGGAGACTTTCGCGGGAATTATTTCAAATGGCCGTTTTGGACTTGGCAACAAACGATAGTGTGGTGTACATTGAATTGACACTATAATTAGAATATGGCACTATTTAAACCGGAACATGAAACGACGCAGGGATGGACACACCCAGCAGACTTGGTGCAGTGCAACGTGAACATGAAGCAGCAGTCGGAAGATGTTGCTGCACAGGAGCAAATGAGCAATATTCCGTCTTCTGCACAGGAATCGTCGAGTATATTCAAGTTCCGACGGCAGCGAGAAGATCCGGGCGTTGTGCCCAAGTCGTCGGGTCGAGCGAGTTCGTCAACGCCGCGGAATCTGGTTGCGCCGGACTTGACCGACATCGGCGAAGCTCAATTGGCTACTGCGCCACCTAAAGAACGCGCTCGTGTGTCAGTCTCAGCGAAGAAGTATTTGCATACTGATGACTCTAGTGGCGAACCTCGGGAGCCCAAACAGAAGGTCAACACGCGAGTCAAGGCCCCGCGTTCGTTGCGTGGTAAGCTCCACTTCTACTGTGGCGACGGTAAAGCAGCAGCTGGGGCAGCACGCAGTGCGAGACGCGCGCTGGGTCATCTTTCCGTGCAGCAGGCTATTGCGTTCGTGATGCTATTGGCGGGAATGCTGGTCGAAGCGGGCACACCGGCTCCACGTTACAACGTCCCGATTGCCATCGGTCTCATCTTGCTACCGGTCGCCACGGAAGACGATGTGGCGGAGTACTTACAACATGAACACCACCGTTTGTATATTACTGGACTATCACTGGCCATTGCTATTGATTTCGTGTGGCTGATGCGCCCGCAGGAGGAAGCTTTCAACGGCTACTTCGTGGAAAGCACCAAGAGCTTCACGGATGTAGGCATCGCCGTGTGCGCACTCACCAAGATCAGCCTCATCTTCTGCAGCTACTTGGAGCTCGTCGATACGGAGCCACCAATCGATGAAGATGGCGAAGAGGTTCACAAAGCACCGCCAATTGCGCCGCCCAGTTTTCGGCTTTGGGACAAGCTGAAGTTCTTCTTCCCCAGGCGCACATTTCCGAGACGTTCCGAGTTAAGTCTTGAAGTACTGCACCGCGTGTTGGTTATTGCGTGGATACACCTGATCTGTGGCATGTTACTGCTCGCGCTTGGCCTCATCTCCACGGCGTGGTATTCAGGTCGCACACAGTTCCGCGTAAACCCTGTAGGCATTCCGCTCTACATCATGCTGCTGCTCAAGTCCGCTACGACATTGCTGACGTACCTCACAATCTCCCATCGCATCAATTATGATGCTTGTCTCGAGCTCTACGGCTTGCGCACTCGTGATTCAAACAGCAGAGTACGAGAAGTGGACGGCGTGCAGATTCGTCTTCCGCAGGAACCTGTTCTAGCTTATAACCGCGCCTGGCTCCATCGTGTTCAGCGTGCGAAGGCGCTAGACGGTATCACCGGAGGATATCTGCTACTTGTCTTCTATGCGGCACTACGTAGCGGGCAAGTCGTAGGCGGTCGAGGCGTGCCGACGATGCTAGCTTGTATAGCGTTGGTTCAACTTGTCCTGGACGTGTGGACGCCACTGCTTATCCTGGTGGCCGGACGATGCGGAACAGCATTGTGTGCGCTTCATCATCGAGGAATACCTGGGACCGATCCTCTTTTCCCTCCACAGCTTCGATGGGAGGACAGTGACGACGAAGACGACAGCGACGATGATACCGACGACAGTGAGGATGACAGCGACGTAGATAGTGATGACTCCCATGGTGATCTCTCGTATCACTCGTCTTCGTCCAGTGAAGACGCCGATAGAACTCCAGCCGAAAGACGAGAGAGAAGACTGCGTCATCGACAACGACGACTTGAAAGTATGCGTGCAAGTCCGCGTGAACCTCAGCTGCCAATTGTAGATGCGGACGCTGCTGAGGGCAATGAAACTGCACGCAGTGCTAGAGACATCGCCACTGCCCGAGACATCGTTGATAGTGCCAATAGCTCTGGAAAGGGGGCTTGGGTGCGTCACTGGCACGACGCATTAACGAGAGCTTACCTTGTGCACTCGCTCACCGGCGAAGCGGTGTGGGAGATTCCGAAAAACACAACTACGCCACTAGCGTCGGCTAGAAGGGAATCTGTTAGAATCGACGACCTTGTCAGTGCACGACTCACATCGGGAGCTTTCGATGAACACTGGAACGAGTTGGCCGACGGCGGCGGCTTCAACTGTCGAGTTTCACGGATCCCGGACACAGCCATTCTGGCTCAACACCTTCAGGACCACGACTTCATCGTTGTGTCGGATGGTCTGCGTCCCAGTGGTGCTTACCAGCAGCGCACTGTCCTATTCTATGCAGAGGACACTGGAGACGATGGGGAACCAGAACTGATGTTCATGGGCGAGTTCGTTTTCGACAGCTTGAGCCTCAAGCTACGAGCACGCTTCCGCTGTGCTGAACCGGAGCAGATCGTACCGTTCGTGAAAAGGCTGCAACTCAAGGAGATAGTGGGCGCTTACGCTCCCTGCGACTGACCAACATGAGCAATACGAGTCTAATATTTGAGAGCTTCCTTGTTGTTGGTTTGGTCACTTGTTGTCTGCCTTGCTGGCAGGATCAATGCACAATACGCGAAATAGATGCTAGAACACGAGTCTTGAGGGGACAAAGCTGCAGCTAGTGGCTTTACATGATGCTGCAGCGGCGCTCGTCACCCTCCTCGACGAAGCGTTCGATGTCTTCATCTGTGATCTTGCCTGGTTTCATGTTCTTCGGGAACAAGTCCTTCACCAGCACGCCTTCCATGTCGGAACGGAGGTAAAAGAGCAAGTAGGCTGACGGACTTACGACCTGCTGTTCCTCCACAACGCGGACACGTTCGTCATCGTAATAGTACCACTGGTCGTCCACGAAGTTTTTGGCGTATGCAGTGTAGTGGCCCCCACCAAGCGCGCCCTGGTGATTTACGACACCATACAAATTGTACTTGGTCTCGAGGCAGCGCGACTGATCCAAGTTTGAGTTCGTGTATCCACGACGCACGCGATTGCGCACCGCTGCTGCTTGAGCTGCAGCTGTGCGCTGGCTATCGGTGGTTGAAGACGTGGTCTCGTCGGTCGTTGCGTTGCTGCCCGTTCTCGTATCAGATGACGATTCTCCTTCGCCCTCAACAGAGACACCTTCAGCAGCTTCTGCTAGCAGCTCGCTATCTTCAGGTTTCTCTCCTTGTGTGTCTTCCTCCGTCTCTTCATCTGCTTGATGCTCAACCAGCTTATCTGTATCGGAAACAGCAGCAGCTTCGTTCGCCCCGCTGTCAGCTGCAGATACCTGAGAAGCAGGTAGGGTAGATCCATTGCTAACGGTGCTCCCACCACGAGACCTGAGCTTAATGAGCTTTCGTGCAGGAGCCGATACTCCACTCGATTTGCTTTTCGGTCTCTTCAGTGGATACTTCTCCGGAATCTCGATATGCGGAGCCACGCACGTAGAGAGATCCAGGTCATGAATAGGGAACTCCACAAGCGACGCTAGCTTCCGGCGATATGTCTGTGTGTACTGAAAACGCTTCAGATGCACCACCATCACTGGTGGTAGGCGCCAGATCTCAAGCTTCTTCGTCATTTCCTGGTGTTGTCTGCAGCTGGAGCAGTAGCCCTCGCTAATCTTCTCCTCGCTCGTAAACGCATCCAAGCAATGTTTCAGTGGCACAGGGCCCTTGTCAATTGCCTCGTTACGTGCGACGCTGTCATGGTTCTCAATATGCTTCATCTTGTCCATCATCTCACGGTCCTGGAACACACTCAGGTCCCAATCAATCGCAATTGCTTCTTCTTCCAAAATGTCGAGAGGCTCTGCTGTGCACGGGACCGTGAAACCGAAGCTTCGCGTCAGCCATGACGACCGTGAATCTGTCAGTCCCTTGTTTTCAACGCGGCGCAGCAAAAATCCACACTTCGAGCTAAAGCTTACATAAGCATCGTCGAGGCCCGCAAACACGCTATCAATGTGGTTAGCAACCAGGCGGTCGGCATTTCGCGCATCGTCCTCTACCCATTCAGTCGGAGGCGTTGCATTGGGGTCAACATACTGCTTCACGCGCTCCCATACCAACTGATACAAATGGAGACCACTAGTAAGCTCAGGACAGAGCCGTACAAGGTTTGGCGACCCGAAGGGAACTGGCCTGAATGGATTCTTGAAGTACACAGCCGAGTAGCTCAGCTTGCGCGAAAGCAGAGGGATGTACAGCAGTCGTGCTTGGCGAGGTCGCAGCCTATTCAGTGGTACCTTTAACTCATCCTCGGTACGACGGAGGCGCACAAGCGCAACGGGTTGATCTTCGTAGTCTGCGTGTGCTGTAGGTGGCTCCATAATGACTGCCGGAATGTACTCGTGCGATTGCGTTTGCATACGCACATCAACCAACACACCCTTTGCTAACTTATCGTAGAAAGACGAGTGATCAGCTTCCTCTTGTCGTAGTCCACCTGCTCCAACAGCCTGAACGTAAGATGGACGACGATGCCGCGTGGCTTGAATTGTTTCCGCATTGAGAGGTTCCAATTGGAACGCGATGAGCCGGTCAATACTGCGGATCTGACCCACTCGGCGATTGTCAGCCTTGAAGCTCAATATCATCGATCCGCTAAATTCGCATAACTTAATGTCACTCTCGGAGACGTCAGGCAGATCGAACTCATCGTGGCAAATTTTCATCAGTTCGTGCTTCAGATCAAAAATCGTCGCTGAAATGCTCAATCGTACTGACACCTTCATTGGAGTAACTCCGTTGGCAAGCATCAGCTGCACCGTTACCGTGTTATGCTTGGGTTCGGGCAGCGGTACCTGTAGAAAGGTGAAAGGCTCAAATCGTGCCGACTTAAAGCCGCACACACTGCATGTCAACAGCGACTTGTACTGGCCTGTGAACAAAGCAACAACGATCGATACTTCACGCCGGAGATGATTGCGCCACCATTCATCGGCTAGGTCTGCATCGTAGCGGCCGTCGCTGTCCGGCTGCTCGATATAAGGTTTGTCCTGAATACGGTTCAGGTCCTCGCTTAGTCCGCTCAACAGAAACGCGAGTAGCTCCTGTGCGTCTTGCTGATCGTTGCCGCGGAATACTTCGTTGAATTTGCCGATAGACTTCTTGAAGTTTCGCGGAGAAATTGACTTCTGTTTGACACACCACATGTCTTCAGCGAGCTTGCCATACACCTCCGCCAGCTTTCCTTGCAGTCCCAGTGTGCTGGTGCGGTTGATGTCCTCCAAGTACATTCCTGAGAGGAAGTACTCGGCCAGCAACTTCGTGTTGGTAAGGCACTGCAAGGCTGAGTTCATATAGCAAGTATTGCCGAGATTTGCGAGCCCAACAGAGCCGCCCGAACGCATCCGGCGAGGGAGAGCGAGTTCTTGCTTCCGACAAGTTTCCTCTTCAGATGGTACTGAAGATGAGTCGTCTTCCACATCATCATTCTCCTCTTCATCATCCGTATCGTGTTCCTTCCCCTTTGACTTCTTCTTAGATAGCTTCTTCGTATCGGCTTCCCAAATGTCCAGCATAGGCTCACCATTGGCAGCAACCACCACCTGCCGCTGAATCTCTGGACCGCCACCGTACCATAGTTTAAGCGCCATCCACAACTGCTCGCAGATGATGATGTAGTGACGGCCCAGCTTAATATCGTCGGATGTCTTCAGTATCCGGTCGCGGCGATCACTCGTGAGCAGCGGGTAGTTGTTAATGCACTTCGGGCGGACGATCTCTCCCTTGAGGTTTTTCATGTAGTTGTCCTTGTTGGCGGCGCTACTACCATTAATCTGCATCTTCGACGTACTAGGAGTAGAAGTTGCGGTAGTGGTAGGGTTCGTAACAGGGGGCGAGAGCAATAGAGACTCCTTCACATGAATCTTGATGCATCTGCACCAGTGTATATACCACTTGCGCTCAAGCAGATACCACCGGTCGTCCTCCACCAATGTGGTGGGATCGTACGGAGTGTAGCACCCCGTTGCTATCAGCAATTCCTCCTCCTTAGTCGCCGGGACTAAACCCAGATCGATGAATGCCACCTCGCGCATGATTCGCAACGTCGCCATCTCGTACTTCTGCTTGATTGCCCATGCCGTGAGCTCTTCAAGCGTTAATGTCAGAGCATCATGCCGCGCCGAAGTTGAACTCGCATCCCAAACGCTTCTTCTGTGCCCAAAGCCCTTCATGATGCCATCCACAAAAATGCCCAATTCGGATCCCGATACTGACGGTGTTCTCGGACCCATGCTCTCAATCAATGATGAGGATGACGAACTCTTCGTAGCGTTCAGCGATGGATACTTCTTTTCAATAAGCGTTGTGATCTGGTTCTCCAGCTCTGGATTCTGGGTAATGTCCAGTCGAAGCATACCGTAGATATCCTCACGGCTCATGTATGAGCCATCCTCAACGCTCGCGAATAGCTTGAATGCGAATCCAGCCTTCTCCTTGGTGTTACCTCGGCAAGCGGTTGACAATGCACTCACGAAGCTGAACACGTCAATGTCGGAGCCGTTCGCGCGCGAACCAAAGCTGGAGAAAACGCGGCAAAACCGCTCATCGGACATCTCCAGCGGGAAATCACTGGTTAGCGCATCCACATCCACCGCATCACCGCCTCCGGAGGCGCGGTAGTTGTTAAAGGCGTCCTGCAGAACGGCTACTTCCTTACCAGTGAAGTGCGTCTCATTGGCGAGGATCTTCTGCTGTACTGCTGGATTGAATTCTTCTTGTGACTCCAGCAGCTGCGGGTCGGCCGTCTCACACAGAATGTCGGCGAAAGGCGACATCCAGTCCACAAGCGTGTGGTATGCTTTGAGCTCCGGAACAATTTTGATAAAATCATTGCAGCTCATGCGCACGCGGCCCTGATCGAAACCTTCGCTCAAAAGACGACGATATTCCGGTCGATCCAGCACGTGTCTCCCCTGCAGTGACACCAAAAAATTACTGAGCCCCGTACTCTGCACTTTTCCTGCGTGGTCCAGATCGCACATATTGAAGATGAACTGGAGCTGGTCTTCCATTGTACCGCAGCGTAAGATCGCCACCGCGCGCAGGAACTCGTCCATGTTGATATCGGAGCCTTGCCGGTCGGATACGGCTTTCATAAAACGCATAGCAAAGCTCGACGGCATGTCTGGGAAAACACCGAGGATATCCCTACGGAACGAAGCGCGGCTAATACAAATCTGCGATCCCGCCGTGTGCATAATGACACTGTGGCGGTTTCCGCGTTCATCCGTAGTGCTGTCCTTTGAAGGCTCTCCAGCGCCAGTCGAGGTCGTCGTCGTCACCTCCTTGACTGGTGACGTTGGCGGTCGTCCGCTCGGGGCTCCTGACGAAGTCGGCGCCGCGCTGGTTGAGGAGCTGCGCGAGCTTTCAGCCTCTGTCTTATGTCCGCCGGAGGTGTTTCCATGGTATAAATATTTGGAGGAGCAAAGTCGCTTGAAGGCCGTCGAAAAGTCCTCAAGCAGCTCCGGCGGGAGCATGTTTTTCATCCTCTCCGACTCGAGTTCCTTCTTGTGCCGTTGCAGCTTGCGTTCGTACGACTCCATATGCGCATACACTTCCAAGAAGTTAAACAGCGGCACCCGGATGAGCGGCCGAATGTCCAGCACCTCGTTGATGTATTTCTCCAGCTCGCTGCGTCGCTGCTCCACGACACTTTGATGGCGATTGCGGAACACATGACGCTTCGGAAAGTACAGTTGCTTCACGGGCGGGCTCGTTCTCTTGAGCCTCTCATGGAGCTCTCGAAAGTCCGAGTACCGCTTGAGGATGAGCCACTGCAGTCCTCCCTGCAGCCTCACCTCGATCGAAAACACGGTATGTGTCGTCTTGTCGATCTCCGCTTCGGTAACTCCATCCGTGGGCAGCGTCACGCTCTCAATCTCAAAAGAGGGAGCGGATCCGGACGACGGACTCGAGTACGCCGACTCGGCTGCTTGTCTCTCCCTCGTGCGGAGGCCGATAAGTTCGCCGGAAGTGTGCGACCTCTCCAGCGTCGGAATGGAGCGTGCGCTGCCAGCTTTCGGGGGCAGTTGCGGCACGGTATCGCCATCTGGCTTGGTCGGTGTAGCGTCCTGTCGCTCCGTCGTGACGCCGGGCGTGTCATTGACCGCTGAGGTGGAGGACGTGGTGGACGACGGGGACGGCGACATGGCGGCGTCCAGTGGCGTTGGGGCGCTGGGGGCGGAGGAGGAGGCGTCCACGTTGGTGCCGCGCAGACTGAGCTCCGAAGCCGAGGAGAGCGACACGACGTCCTCTTCTTCCTCCTCCTCGGCGATGGAGGCCACGCGCGCGCTGTTGGTGTCGCTGCCGCTGGTCCTGGGGGGTTCCGTGGCGTCGTCGTCGCGACGCAGAGCCAAGTCGTACGCGGGCAAGCTTGAGGATTTGCGAAGCGTCGCGACAGGCGGCGGCTCTGTCGTCGAGGTGTCCTCCATTATGGCGAGAGGCAGGAGCCCTTGCAGGATCAAGTGCGCCTCAGTGCGGAATGCAGGAGTGATGGTCGCGCGAGTTGAGGTGGCGACTCCCGCTGTGTGAGCTTTTTGCTGTTGTTTGCTCAGTTTCAAGGGGGAACCCCTCCCTATTTGGTGTAGAGTACACATTACCCTATCGAACAGAATAATGCATCTGGATTTATTAGCAAGGCAGAAACAGGCCATCTCGATGACGCGAAGATAGAGAGCTGCTCGATGTGTCGATGTCCCGTGTTTGCTGCGCGCGCAGCACGTTACGCAAAGGTACCGATGCTGCGAAGAGCTATGCGCACCAACGTGTTGGGGCTGTTGAACGGAAGAAGATGACAGGACACAAATTACCTAAATATGCTGTTCAAAAGGTTGATTTTGCTTTCGTCGTCGTGTCGCAGTTGAAGCAATCATTATCTAGTCGACAGCTGGCAGATGGAAGAACGGAGCCCAAGCAGCAGATGGAGGACAGTTCGAGGACAATTGCAATGCACGCGTTGAAGTTGCAGCGAGTTCAGTTGATAAAAGGTTACAGGTCATCGTCACTGTCAGTATCGAAGCTCGAGAGCTCTAGCAACCGTTTGGCGCGCTCCAGCAGCTTGGCGCGGTCGTCCTCGATGGTTTCGTCCTCCTCGTCGCTGTCGTGCCGAACGTCGAATGATTCGTCTCCGCTCTCGTCCTCCTTCTCCTCGTCGCTGAAATCGTCGAAGCGGATTCCTAGCTTCTTCTCGAGCTCGGCAATCGGTCGCTGCAACGCATCCATCACGGTCGAGCTCGCGTACCCTTCGCTGTCGCTATTGGAGTTCTCCTTCAGCTCATCGGCAGGCACAACGCCTTGCTCAGCATACTGGGCGGTATCGGAGACAAGAGGCTCGGAATTCACACGTGGAGTGTATGCATGCTCCTCCACCTGTGAGTGTTCTCGTGCGGCGGCTTGAGGTGTGGACAGCTCTTCACTATTTGCCCGCGCGTAGTCTCGGGCAGCTTGCTGGGTAGATACGTTTTCATTTTCATCCTGCGCCAGCGAGAAGTCTCGAGTCGCTCGAGGCGTGGAGAGTTCTTCATCATGCACTTGTGAAAAGTCGGGGACAGCTCGAGGCGTAGGCGTTGCGTCGTCGTTTTCCCTTGAGAACTTGCGAGAGAATTGTGGTGTGGATGCGCGCTCATCCTGGGCCTGGGGGAACTCGCGGGCCGGTTGAGGTGTGAACATTTCATCATATTGTACCTGCGAGAGCTTTTGCATGGGTTGCGGTGTGCGTATTATTTCGTTCTCCACCTGCGAGAACTCGTGGACAGCTTGTGGATCGAATTTTTTATCGGCCTGCGGGGTGCTGAATCTCGCAGTATATTGGTCCTGGCTTCTCACTTCTTCTTGCATCGTGGAGCCTCCAGCATAATGTCTTGGTCCATCGCTGTGGGTGGAACTAGCCTCGTTAGCAGCAATCTCATCCCTTGTGTGCCCCTCTGCACTTCGACCACTGCTGTGGCTACTGCTCATGCTGCTGAAGTTGCCCAGCGCCTTTTCCAGTAAACTCATTTCTGCCATCGTTCTTCGCATGGAAGCACTTGCAAAGCTCATGCTGCTTTCACTGCTAGGCGGTCCTTGCAACGGTGTCCGAACAGCAAATTTGTTGGGCGTATAGTCTGGAGTACGCGGAGGGGATTCATTTCCATTCCTGTCGTTGTCTTGCATATCATCACTAGCAGGGATATTCCATCGCCTAGGGGATTCTTCCCTGTCGGATTCGGAGCTATCGTCAAGAGCACGTCGATCACGACGAGCAATGTTGCGCCCTTGCAACCTATTTCCGGGGCCTCCATCTTGATGAGAGAACTCTCTTGAGTGATGTGGAGAGCTCCTATCTTCTGTACCGTGTGTATGTGCGCTAGACCTTCTGTCGCGGTCTCGGACAGTAAGATGATCGTCTGTGTTGGCGTTGATCTCATGATCCAACTCAACATGCCCTTGCTGCTCTTTTCGACGAGCGCACCGGGCAGTTTCCAGTTCCAGCAGCTCTTTATCTTTTGCAAGCTGCTGATCTAATAGCTGTTTCTCCAATTCCTGGCGAACACGCTTCTCTTGACTCAGAAGTGCAAGTTCCTCACGCCGACGCAGCTGGATCTTCGCTTTGCGTGCCTGCTCTTCATCCTCTCTCTTCCAGCTCTCAAACTTCAGCATATCTTGTAGTTCTTGCTGCTTCACTCGAGTCTCAAACTCAGTACGAAGACGTGACAACCTCTCCTCAATTTCGCGCTGCTTGTGGATTCCTTGTACCCGCTCGTGTGTCTCGAACTCAATTCGCTGCAAGTCTTCTTCCTGTTTACGAGAAGAGATCTCGAACTCCATCCGCTCCTTCTGCATTGCAAGTGTGCTTTCCAGTCTCTGATACTCTGTTTGCAGCATTCTGGATGCCTCCTCCAGCGTCTCGTGGGCGGATGTCTCCATATTGCTAAGATGCTGAAGCCTTCTTTTCCGAGTCTCGTAGTCGAGCGTCTTTAAGTGAAGTATCCTCTCTTTTTCTGCAGCAATGGCTTCTTTCCGCCGTCGCTCTTCGGCTTCGAGAA
Source organism: Phytophthora podocarpi (assembly GCA_001314375.1). Classification (NCBI taxonomy): domain Eukaryota; phylum Oomycota; class Peronosporomycetes; order Peronosporales; family Peronosporaceae; genus Phytophthora; species Phytophthora podocarpi. The sequence goes on along the minus strand of LGSN01000110.1, from coordinate 24,547 downwards.
CCAATTTTCTCTCCTTCATCCATTTTCCATGCTCTGCCTTAAGTTTTCCCGACTCTTCTTCAATCTGATCGAGAAGCTTTTGCTTATGAGTCAGCTCTGCCTCTTCCAAAGCGATCCGATTGCGTTCCTGGCATCATAAGTAGCAACATGGTAAGTACCGTGCCAGCATCCAACCAGAAATAGTCTACTTACACTGATCTGGAAGTCCACAACAAATCGTGGGTAGTGCGCGAAAGCGGGGTACTGTCCTCTCGACAGTGGCCAATGCGGTCCGAGGCCGTGAGTGGAGCTATCAGCGTTTATTGGATCTTCAATTACCGTAAAATCGCTCAGTTCCAGCTTTTCGCGCAAGCTCATCATCAGCTGAACAAACTTTTGGATATCGATTGCATTCTGCTGGTGGAAAAATTGCTCGATTGAAAAACAATCGCAAGCAGCGAGGAGAGCTGTCCGAAAGTACGATAGATACGCCAGCACAGCCACAAAGAGGAGCTGTGGTGTGTCCGAGAATGTGAAGAGATGGTCCCACAGACACATCCACTCATCTTCACTCAGCACTTCCGTGAAAATAGTCTTGAGCAAACTCCAGGCGTACGCCTCGGACGTAACTTGGTATTGAGTAAAATGATCGTAGAGCTGAGCGTCCTGTCGAGCCAATTCTTTTTCGATTGCACTCATGGCAAATACAGGAGGATACGGAAGGCTCGCAAGGAAATCACCACACCAGTGAAGCATGACGCTGACGCTTGCCTCAAAAGCTGCCAGATCGTTCTCTCGGAAGATCTTGACGAACGGATACACAACAGCAGGCAGATAGCTCACTTCGCTGAAGGCAGGACACCAATACACAATTGCCGAAAGAATACGGTGGAGACGCCGGAATATGCGACCATCTTGTAATGGGTACTGGTCCTTTAACCGAACAAATACTGGATGCTTGCCTTTCGACACCAACGATCGGAAAGCTTCTTCATTCTTAGGCAAACGAAGAAGGAATCGCCAAACGAGAACGCGGTACTTCTTGGGGTACATGCCATTGCACTTCAAGCTACCAACGAGGCGCTTCCGATTCACTTCAATTTCTTGTACTGTCAATTGAGCAGGAGGACGAGCTAAAGGGCTCATACGCCGAATCCGGACTTTCTCCCGCAACGTTGGTGAGCCATTGCCCAGCACCTCCTTGGTCGGCACACGGAATGACTCTCTTGCGGCCCGAACGCGTGCCCGTGTGGCACTCGCTGGTCGCACGCGAGAAGATTCAGAGTGGCCCACAATTGCCGGGTCGCCTCGAGTCTGCTTTGCTGTACGACCGACACGTCTGGGGTACTTTACTCCAAACAAGCTGTCAATGAGCTTCGAAGGAACTGGGCGACTTTGTTCTGGTGCACTTATTTCCACTTGGTTGGGGTCTGCGGTTGGATCGATATCGTCTAAGAAAACCATATCCTGCAACCCAGATCGAGTACGTATGCGAGCATGTTCCCCTAGCTCAACTAGGCCTTCTTTTCTCCGCCGTTCTAGAGCACGAGCAGCCGTTTCTCGCGCAATTTCCATATCATACAATAGCAGAAACCCATCGCTACGTGCACGCAGATTCAAATAAGCACTCGTTAGAAAGATGAACGCGGCAATCATTAAAACACGAAGCCTTACCTTGTGGACGCTGCAAGATAGCGAGCATGGCACTCGATATCAAAAGTGGAAATAGTGCGGCCCTGGTTGGAGATTTCCAGCTTGATCTGGGGGTTCTTCGCAGCAACGCCGAGAAAGAAGACGCCTCCATTATCGCCCAAGATGCTGATCATCGTGCTATGTCCCGGAAGGAACGCATGCTGCAACAAAGTACAGCCAGCCCACAACAAACAGCCGAATCAACACAACTTGGCTCAAAAAGCGCAACCCCTCCACATTGAGGCCCACTCACACTGACGACTTGTTTGATCGGCGGTGGGAGCTCAATAATGCGTATAATCGTCTGCGACTCAAACCCCCACACGTAAATAAACGGTGCTCGGCCGCTACACTCCTCCAAGCGACAGCAAACAAATCAGTAACAAACAAACACAAAAAATTCCTCAATAAGTTGCTGCCAATCCCCACCTAGCCACCAGCAGTTGATGATCTTCAGAGACCGCGATCTTCTGCAGTCCAGGCGACTTTTCCTTCTCAGGCAGCGAGAACCTGTACCTCAACGCGAGTGACTCTAGCTCCCACATCACAATGGTATCATCTTGGAAACACACAGCCACAAGATCATCTCGGGTCACGAACGTCGCCTCCTCCACTCCAGGGCCAGCGTTCAACACTCGGTACCTCGACCAGTCCTTGGTATCCCATAGAATCACCGCGTCTTGTGAGGCCGTGAGTGCCAGCCGCCCAGACTTCTGGAAGGACGCGCAGCGCGCTGGTAGTCGGTGGCCGCGCAACGTGCTGATGAGCGTCTGCGACTGCACGTCGATGCATCGCACCGTCTCGTCCTCGCAGGTCACGAGCAGCTCCGTCTTGCGCTTGGAGCTGAAGCAGCAGTGGATGGTGGGGACGCCCAGGTGTTGCACCAACGAGTAGCGGTTGGCCGTCACGAAGAACACGAACACGCGGCCGCGCTCGTCCGTCGCCGCCAGCAGGTCGCCCGACGCGTTGAACGCCACGGCACGGAAGCTGGCAGGCTGCTTGTCGTACGAGCTGAGCAGCAGATTCTGGACGCAGGAGAGCAACCCCTTGCTGCTCACCAGCGGTCGACGCGGCCAGATGACGCCGTCCTGCGTCGCACGCAGCTGCAGCGTCTGCACCATGTTCCAAGGCGTCGCGCCAAAAATGGGAAAGTCACTATTCCAGATCAGTGACAATTAATTCGTTATTTTAATCCAATCACAGGAGAGAAAAGCACTCGACTCGTCGTCAAACGACACGCGAGCAGCTCACGATGGCGACTGAGTCGGTCGTGTCCCCGCGCAAGCGTCTTCCGCGCCTGAATGTGGACCAGCACTTGGCGCCGAGCGACAGCGCTTCTCTGCAGGATGACGAACACGACGTAGCTCTCTCCATCGCTCCTTCTTCCCCGTCTACTGCGTCAACCTCCAGCTCCACGGACACTTTCGCTGTCAATAAGTCGAAGAAGAAGACGCAGTCGCCCCCGTACGATCAGAGCCATCTGCACGGACGCGCCACGTCCAGACTCGTGGGCAAGAACGGCAAGGCGAATGACGAGCGCGCCACGTCCAGACTCGTGGGCAAGAACGGCAAGGCCAATGACGAGCGCGCGAGCAACGTGAGCGACGAAAGCGACGACGGACTCTCGAAGGTTCAGCAGCTCCGCAACTGGCTGCGCCGTCTACGGCAGACGTTCGGTACGTCGTTCCTGCTGCTTGTGAGCACGGTGTATGCTGTGCAGGGCTTCACGAGCTTTAGTGCATTGGCGGTGAACTATTTCTTCAAGGATAACTTGAAGCTGCAGCCGGCAGAGTCGCAGTCGTTGCTGACTGTGATGATGGTGCCCTGGGGGATCAAGCCGCTGTACGGCATTATTTCTGACAGTTTACCGCTGTTCGGATACCACCGCAAGTCTTACATGATGCTGTGCAGTGCAATTGGCACGTTTGCCACGCTCACATTTGCTGTGCCGGACCTGATTACGACGCCACTTGGTGCTGTGCTGGTGCTCATGCTCAACAGTCTCTCGACGGCAGTGATTGACGTGGTGATTGATGCGAGAGTTGTGGAGATGTCGAGACTGGACCCCAAATATGGCGCAAATGATCTGCAGTCGGTGTCGTGGGTGTCCATGTCGGTGGGCGGCGTACTTGGATCTTTCCTGTCCGGCCCGGCGACACACAATCTGGGCGTGCGTGGCGTGTTCTTCTTCGCGGCTGTTGGTCCGCTCACGATTTTGATTTTCTCCATGTTCATGCATGAGGTGAAGACAACGGTGAGCAAGCGTGATTGGAAGTCCTCTGCGAAGAGGCAGTTGCGACAGCTGAAGGGTGCTATTTGCACGCCCGTGATTTGGATGTGCGCGCTTTGGGTGTTCCTGTCAGGTGCTATCAGCCCCGGGTACTCGCAGGTGTTTTTCTACTTTTCGACGGACGTGCTACAATTTACTCCCGAGTTTTTGGGCACTGTCTCTGCCTTTGGGTTCATCTTCCTGATGGTGGGCACCATGTTGTACAACGCGTGTTTCAAGGATATGTCATTCCGTCGCATCTTCTTGATTGCGCAGATCAGTTTAGCTGTTGTATCTCTATCGGACGTTGTATTGGTTACGCGTGCTAACCTGGATGTTGGGATCCCTGACAAGGCGTTTGTTCTGGGTGATGCTGTTATCGCGGACGTCATCAGCCGCCTCAAGACGATGCCTGTGATGGTGCTCTGCGCTAAACTGTGCCCCAAAGGTATCGAGGGTACTCTATTTGCGCTTTTGATGTCCATCGCCAATTTTTCTCGCAGTGTGAGCGAATTCTGGGGTGCTCTTGTCTGCGCATGGCTGGGCATCGCCAAGGATGAGTACGACATGTTATGGTTTGCCATTATCTTGCGCAGCGTGCTGAAGGTGGTTCCCATTTTCTTCCTCTTCCTGATCCCAGCGACGGATCCCCAGGAAATTGTAGACGAACTGGACTTCAGCTCTCCCGCCCATGGTGCTGCAACTAAGGATGCTGATCACGAGGACGAGGATGGGGAGGAGGATGACGAACACTCCGGCACGATTCGTGAAGATCACACGGTGAAGGACTGCTCACCGACTGAAGAGGCAGAGCTGAAAGGCACCGTCACCGCTGTTGTTTGATGGATTATGTTTACTACTGTTTGTAGTTCTACTACAGTACATGTACACTGTTGTTTGAGCGGAACGTAGATAGATAAATTGGATCAGAAAACTACTCGACCACCGTACAATATGGAGGTAGATTCTCTATTATATCTCGACTGGCGAAGATTGTCTTTTTTTCTTCTTGGTGTTAGTGTTTTCTCCGTCAGACAGCTCTGAGAATGAGATGACCATGGCCGTGATGTTGTCCATACTGCGCTTGAGGAGCGCAACCTCTACGAGGGCGTTCGCAGCGAATTGTAGCGCCTCCTTTGTTACGTCCTCAGTATTCATGGGTTCCTCTGACCAGTGGAACTCGGCCACCTTGGCGCGCACAATCTTGGCAGCATCGTCGTCACTCAAACGGTCCCATAGACCATCGCTTGCAAACACGAGATACTCACCCGCTGCTTCCACATTGAGAACACGAACATCAGGAACCACCGACACTAGCGGAGCTGAGCACGACGCCGGCAGATTCGTCTTAAGCGGGTGGTCACCCAGCGATCGACTGATGGCCAAGCGCAGTGGAATTTGGTCGTGGGCCACACGCCAGCACCCGGAGAAGATGACCTTACCTCCTGCCTCTTTCACGCGCTCCGTCTCCTCATTCAGATCGGGTTTGTGATCAACTGAGAGACGCACAGCACTTGGCGCCTCTTCCTCATCATCTTCGTCGTCACTTGCCATACTGTTTTCGTCTGCCTGAGCCAACACACCGCGCGAGTCACCAAGATTCGCAACAAAAAGCTTACCGCCCACGAGGAGTCCCAGCAGCACCGTCGAGCCGTCGCGCTTGTTCAAAATAACGGTGCGCTGCAGGATCTCCGCGTCTACGGTCGCAAACGCGTCCACCAAAAGCTCGCGGATTTTCTCTACATCGTCGTTGGTCAGTTCAGAGTGCTGCGCGCGGCGACTGATCTCCACTAGGTCTTTATTCTCACCCAGCAGATCTTTAAAACGACGACGGGCATACTCCGACGCATACGCACCGTTGTGGCCGTCATACACCGCCAGTAAGCTCGGAGACGATTCGGCGTCCTCCTCATCCCCAAGCAGTCGCTCTACCACCGAGTAGCGGTCTTCCATGTACTGCCGCGCACCTTGTGCGAGCGAGACTCCGACTTGCACGCGCATCTTGGCTGCCTCTCGTCTCCTATTCTTGTTCCTGTGGTCGCTGTATTTCGGGTGGCAGATGGTCGTGAACTCGACACACCGCGGGGTCTTAGTCTCCTCTTCATGGAACCTCTTGAGAGCGTTCTCGATCACGTCAACTTTGCGTCGCTTGCGTTCTCTGCTCTTGACCACGAAGCGTTTGATCGGTGGCGAGAGCGGCTTCATCTCCGTCTCCTCCGGCAGCGGCTGCGGCTGCGACGGCTGCGAGTCTTCCAGTTCGTCCGGACTAGTCTCGGGGCCTTCACTGTCTAATGTCCCCGCTGTTATCAGAACAACACTCCCCCTTGTGAGTATCTAATGCAACATCTGGTCGTACAGCAGCCAAGCTTACCGGACGTGGTGGGGGACTGCGACTGCCGTTTGCGCTTGGCGGCGGTCGGTGACGTGGCTGCGCCGGAATTCTTCGCTACAGCTTCCGCTTCAGCTTGTGCTTGGGCGTGGGTGACGTCCGTCTCGTCTGTTGCAATCTCCTCCAGCGCACGGATGCCGGCGCGCTGCAGCAGGCGTGGAGTGTGCGGCGACTTGCAGCTGTCGGGCGGCGTGGCCGAGCACATCTCGAGACCCACCATGCCGTTGACGGGAGAGGCCACAAGGACGTCGGCAGGAGCCATCGGCGTGAGGATTGCGAACGAGACGAGAGGAAAGGAAGAGAGAGAGAGTAGCAGACGAAACGACCTGTGGCGTTGTCTCTCACTCGCAATGGACTTGGCCGATCGATGCCTATAATACTTTTCGGTCTGCCTTGCCCAACACGGCGCCAAATGGGAAGTGACCGCCTGCAAACTCCCGCGCTTTTCCAACGAAACCAAGTAGGACATGATTGGTCAATTCAAACCTACCCCGTGTCGGTTCGCATAGTCTGAGTATTCTATTCGACAGGACCGTCTTCGAGTTATGCCGTAGGATAGTATTATCACTGCAGTGATGGAGGCGGTATGGGCTGCGCGTGAGGCGCTGGCGCGCGCTGATACCGACGCGGCCTACCGGATGAAGCAGTACAGGCGCTGCGTCGAGGAAGTGCGCGAGTGGGTGGCGGCGGCGCCACTCGAAGAACCAGACACGACGCCGCGCTACCGTCTGTTGCAGCAGACGCTCCAGGACACGATACGGTCTCGACTACGCCACTCGCGGCGCCGCAGAGGCGCGACAGGAGCTGGCCAACGCGCGACAATTCTATCTAAACGTGAAGACCAGCACTCCAGCGACGGTCGGGGGCACAGCGTCCGCAGCAGTAGCAGCAGCTTCCACGACAGCTCCAGCTGACGCTCTGGTGCCTTTGGTGCCACCGATTACGACCGAGTTGAGCGCTGCACCGTTCCGGATACGACCAAGTGCTGCGTGTACTACAGGTCATAGCTCTCCACAGCTGCCGACAGGGCCAGTGCAGACGCCAGTGTCTGTGCTGCCTTTGACGGCGTATTCTGCGTCCAGTGGTGAGGAGTATGCTCAAGGCCCTCCTGCTGCGCCTGTTGCCTCGGTGCGACGGTCAGCGAGGGTTGATGCACGTGGAGAGCCAACTGTGAACCCTACCAGTATTAGTCAGCCGGGGCCGGCGACAGGTATGGACGGATTGGCAGAGCGTGCAATGTGCACGACGTACTGATTTGCTTGATGCTTATTAGGTGTCACGGTATCTCCGAGGAAGCGGGGTGGAAGAACTGTCTACCTTGTTCCTGCCAAGCGCGCCAAGTATCGAAGAAACTTCAAGTGGGGCGACAGCTTGTTGCACCATTTCCCGAAGGATTTTGCGCTCCCAGTGTGCACGTTGGCAACGATGTGGATGTATTGGGTATGCGGTGACGAGAACGCGAAGTACCCGCCCTTTCGCATCTTGGCAGCACCAGATCTGGAGGATGTAAGGACCAAGAGGACACTGTCCTTGCTGCGCTTCGGGATGCTCGAGATCGAGTTACGAGTTTTAGCTCAAGGTGCGTGGGTAAACAACCCCAGTCCGAAAGCTGCCGCCGACATGCTGGAAGCAGTCAAAGAGAGCATTGCTGCGCGCCCAGCTGCGAAGCGGGGCGAACTACAACCCGTTGAGCAGCTCCAATGAACGTCGCTAGGTCGGATTCTTCGTGACCAACAGAAGAGGAGGGGTGAAGAAGAAGTGGAGGAAGAAGAGGAGGACGGCGATGAGGAAGAGTAGCTCTGTGTGTCCATTGGACATTGTCCAATGCCATCCTTTTTCAGTAAGTAAATTGACGTTGTCCGATACTCACTGGGGATGAACACCCCACCACCAAGCTTCCCCGTATTGACGACGGCATTCGTCTTGTGCCGCGAGTGTCTGTCCGAGCACGGTGTAGAATCACTCTCACACGTTGTGAGTCTCCTCGACGAGTATTTGAACACGTTTTCGTATTACTGGGAAGTGCCGCGAGCTTGCAAAGCCGGATTCTCGCGACGAGGCCTCGAGTACCTAGCTGCACGCGATCCAGATTGGAAGGACGGCCACGATGCTGCTTACGTTGCTGTGAAGAAGAATTTCCTGCATGTGCTGCAATGGCTGAACGAATGCTACCCTGATCGCACCTCGTGGGGTAGTCGACATGGCCGCTGCCTCATGAACACAGCAGCAGAATGTAGCCATCTTTCGGCTCTCCAGTGGCTTCACGATAACCGCAAGGAAGGATGCACTACCTACGCCATGAGCATCGCTGCTGCAAATGGACACCTTGCAATGGTGCGATATTTACATCAGAACCGCCGTGAAGGATGCACTAAGCAGGCGATGGACGATGCCGCGGAAAATGGTCACTTGGCGGTGGTGGAGTGGCTTCAGCACAACCGCAGCGAAGGGTGCACCGAGGACGCTATGGATGACGCCGCTGGGAACGGCCATTTGGAGGTGGTGCGCTTCCTTCACGAGCAACGTAGTGAAGGGTGCACTAGTGCTGCGATGAATCTGGCGGCTGCGCATGGCCACTTGGAGGTTGTGGAATGGCTTAGTACGAATCGTACCGAAGGTCAGGCTGGCACGGCGTTGCGTTCTGCAGCCGAAAAGGGTCATCTTGCCGTGGCGAGATTGCTGTACAGGGTGGTGGTCTGTGAACAACGCAGAAGTGAATCGTGCATCCGTCACGCCGCACGTTGGGCAATGGAAGCGGGCCATGTTGAAGTGGCAGAGCTTCTAGAACGGAAGTTGAAGCGACAACGTGTCGAGTAGTGGCTATCATGGCTAACACGCGCCAAGACACCAAGATCCGCCACGATGAGCAAGTCGGACGGCTTAGAACTACGTCGCCGCCGTTATGGTAGAAGAACACCTTCATTGAAGGAGTGCGACAAAGTAATAAGATGAAACTTAACTGTCTTGAACGATTGGTACTACATGTAGCAGTCCATTCCCATCAAGAGAACGCCCCGGTCACTTCGAAACTTTCTCAGCGGATACTTAAGTACTTCCAAAGAGGATGACACAGCGAGAAGACTTGCCCGCCCAAATCTTTCCCGTGCTGACCTCGGTGCTGGTTATTTGCCGCGAATGTTTGCCCTCAAGCGGTGTGGAATCGCTGTCAAGTATTGAGAGACGCATTGACGAGTATCTGGACACGTTTTCCTCTCGCTACAAAGTATGGCAAGCCTGTAGATCAGGACTCCCTAGGCGGGCCTTAGAGTACCTTGCTGCTCGTGATCTGCAATGGGATAATGGTGGCGGTATTGCTGAGTATGCTGCAATTAGAGGGTTCCTTCACGTTATCGAGTGGGTGGGTGAGTGTTATCCTGATCGCACTGCATGGAACACGACGGACGGTGGTTCTCTCATGGATATTGCTGCAGAGTTTGGTCATCTGTCGATCCTTCAATGGCTTCATGCCAACCGCGGAGAAGGGTGCACAGCCTACGCAATGGATCGTGCTGCCGCGGTCGGAAACCTCGAGATAGTGCAGTGGCTGCATCTGTATCGCAGCGAAGGATGCACCAAGCAGGCAATGAATGATGCTGCCGCACACGGCCACATTGCGGTGGTCGAGTGGCTTCATGAACAGCGTAATGAGGGGTGTCATAAGTCGGGTTTAAGTTCTGCCGCAGCAAACGGACATCTTGTAGTCGTTCGCTTTCTTCTCGAGAACCGTCGTGAGGCTTTCACTGGAGATGCAATGTGCGAGGCAGCCGCAAATGGTCATTTGGAGATGGTGCAATGGTTATACGTGAATCGCGGTGATAGCCACGTGGGAGCAGCGTTGCGTTGCGCCGCTGAAAATGGGCGTGCTGTAGTGACTGAGTGGTTGTACTGGATTGTGCGTGACCAACGCAGAGGGGTCTCAATTATTCATGCTGCCGCCCGAATCGCATTGAAAGCAGGTCATCGTAAAGTGGCAAATCAGCTGGAGCAGAAGTTGAAGCGCTCACTGGAAGCAGATTATGTCAAACCAAAACAACCAAAGAAGAAAACGAAGCGCCGGCGTCGTCGATATTAGTTAAGCGCATGCCACCTCGGAGAGTCTGTTGTCAGGCTTGAATACGTGCATCGTGTTTTGAGGTTTTCTGAAGTACATTGGTTGCAATGTCATCGGAGTAGTTGCGGGTTACTGCCACCACTACAGTAGGGACTATTTGGCGCTAACATCGTAGCATGTAACTGGGCAGAGGTCTCACTAAAACTACATAGTGTGCGGCATTAATCTGAACTAATCTCACTGTGCCTGTTCTCCCAAGGTTAGCATCTTTCCAAACGGTGGTCTACGTGAAAGGAATTTCAACGACATCGCCATTGGTCTTGTTGAAGTCAACATCAGACCTTCAGTCACCGTTATAATAGGCGGTGAGCAAGATGTACAAGTGAGCTCTTTCTGAGAACGACACGACTCTGACAAAATGATAAGAGCAGTATGTGTCGGCTTGGTTTGACCTGAAGACGAGATGAAAGCGGTGGTCATCCGCAACGACGTTGAGTCTCATGAAATGAGATATTGGTCGAACACGTGAAGTGTACAGGAAGAAAGAAGTTTTTATTATTAATTCTACATGTAGCGACAAGACTGGTGAAATGACATTGAGCGGCACAACAAGATGCGGGATCCCATCTCGGGCAACATCTGTATTCTCCCCTAATTAAGGGGAGGGCAAGCGGATTTGTAGACGAGTGCTCACGGTCCATGTACAAATACCGGGTGTGCTCCTGGAGATGATTGGCTTGTGCCCCCGTGCGCTCAATCGGCAAAGCCTCATGCTGCTCTCCGTCGTCGGACGAGCCCCCTTGGCTTAGCCAGTCGTCACTGCTCTAGGTTCTGCTCACTTCGCCAATAGAACTTTGAATCCCCATGCGTCTCGATAGCTTCCTGCTCGTGGTGGTCACCCTTGCAGTATGCTGCCACAGGTTTGCCAACGCTGATGGTACTGCCACGATCAAGAACCTAGAAACAGACTCCAACCGCGAGTTTGCTAATGGCGGCAATGAGAAGCGCTACCTCAAGGGTACCGCCACCAAGACGCTCGCGACTGACGAAGAGAGAGAGTTTCCGGGTCTCACCAAACTGAAGAACTTTTTGAACAAGATGCCTTATCTCAACAAACTCAAGACTGGGGGCGGGAACAATCCTGTTAAGATCGCCGTGGCAGAAGTCAAAGAGATCATGCAGAAAGAGAGGCATGCGTCGGTATCTGTACTGATCAGTCTATTGAAAATGCTCGCGGTAGTGGGGGTCATCTCGGTGACTAGCGGCTACATCATTTATCGTACGAGTAACTAGTGCTGATGGATCGAGAATAAATTCGTGTAAGGTTACTGGAGTCGGGTCGGATCGCGCGTGGGTGTGGGTCTAACGCCTTCACTGTCAGTGCAGAACTTTTTGGATCCAGCTCTGCTGGTTGTATGGCGCGCGTTGCAGAACTTCTCGAAACTTATTCTCTTCTCCTTGTAAAAGGTGGCAAGTTTGCAAAGGTGTCGTGGTGTATCTTCACACACACCGCAGCGAAGCCCTTACCAAGCTAACTCGCCATGAACCAAGCCGCCGCAAGTGATCTTCTTGACTTGGTTCATTTTTTCTCGAGAACCGTCATGACGTTTGCATTTGAGAAGCAGTCTGTAACGCTTGACTACTTGGAAATGGTGCATTTGCTTCGCACGAAATGTTGTTTGAAGGATGCGCAACTTGCGCAGCTCAAGAGAGGCGTTGAAGCGCGGGCATCTGGCAGTATCCAAATGGCTAACAAGATGGGCCAGAATCGCCTTGATAGCCGAGCAGGTGACCGAGCAACTTGAAAGGAGCCCAGGTTTTTCAAACGGATCGTTGAACACATAAAACCAGAAGAGAGATTTTTGCGCTTCTTTCCTACGGCAGCGTTCGTTTCGCAGACTCACTCTATCCTTTACCCAGATCCATTTCCACTAACACCCTGCTACGTTGGAGACAGGTGTTGAGTCCATTGAAAACTGCATTGAACGTATACATGGAGTTGAATCGCCCGACAGTTTAGGGAAGACAGCAAGGCTCTTCAAGCGAAGCAAGTTGATACAATCAACAGAGAGATCATTGATCAGCAACAGTTGATTTGTTCTTCATTGTCCAGCTTGTAAGAGCTACTCCCATTCTTCTTCGTCTATCTCGATCGCGGCAACCTTCGCTTTGAGAGCCTCAATTTCGGTAGAGTCCTCGTGGTCATCGCCGTTTCCAGTAACACCCCCGACATCAATCTGCTCTGCCAATGGCTTTTCCTCTGCAATCTCATTTTGCTCCTGTGAATCAGAGCTACCTGCACTGCCCTCTTCTTCGGTTCCACCCTCGTCTTCTTCGTCACTCCAGGCATCAGCAACAACTGGGGCGCGGCGAGGTTCGATGTGCTCCCAGCCACGGTTAACAGGGATAGGAGGTCTAGCTGGCACCGGTGCCGCCTGGGGTGGGGGCGTATTGCTTCGGAGTGGGAGGAATTTCAATCGGCTCGACGCTTGGGCTGCTCTTGCCTGCTTGTTGAGATTGCTGATGTGACCAGACAACGTTACGCTCGGCACACGGGCATCATCGCGCTTGAAGAAAGATACTCGACGACGCGGGTCTTCGCCAAACGATTCCGAGACCACTCCGTAGAATGAGGCCAATTGATGCATTAACGCTCGCTGTGAAGAGGATCAAGCAGAAAGTATAATGTCAGTGTCCAAGTTCATAACCAAACTAAAACTTGAAAGACAAGTAAACGAACCTCTTCACCCGACATCACTCGCAGACTGACGCTATGACAAGACGGCTCCTGTACGATCCGCTCCAAGCGGCGCTCAACCACCGTCAGATAGCTCATGTTCGCCTTTCCCCATGCAATCAAGTCTTCCGGATAGCTGGGAGTCTTCATCTCTTCCTCAAATGCCGCAGTATCTCCGCTGGCATGTCCTGGTCTATTGACCCCAAGCGCTTGTGCCAGCCTCTGGTTGCGAACAATTTGGCCCCTAGGAGGTGTAGGCATACGCCGAGCTGATGGAGGTGGGCCCTGCGTATGAACAGCACTTGAAGGCCGAGCAATAGCTGGCCTCAACACTGGAGGAGGGGCCGGTCCAGTGGGTGTCGGTAGTGCCGGGAATGCTTCATCTAGTCGCACTGGTGGTGATGGTGGATGGTCACTGACTCCGTAGTTCCAATGGTCCGGCACTCCGTCTGCGTAACCTGAGCTGGCTGGGCCACTAACTGGGTTTCCCCCGCCGCGCGCGACTTGGAAATTGAATTGCAGGCGATTGTGTACACCATGGATGGAACTCATATGCGCATGGTACTCTACATCATTGGGGAAAACTACGAAGCGCATCTCGAGACTGCAACACCGTACAGACGTCAGCATCAAACGCAGGCAATAAGGAACAAACGCATTTTACGTGCACGTACCATCTTGGATCCTCACACAGATGGTGCTCCCGGCGGAAATGCGTTTCCAAACTTGCGCTGCAATACATGGTCAAGCGTTAGCCATCGAAAACCTAGACTGACAACACACATGCGAGCACGTACTAGTTGCGGAAGTATTCGTTCTCCACTTTGCAGATGTGGCACTTAAAGTGATCACGTTCCAGATGCTCATACAGCTCCTTGTCTCCGTAGAATCGCTTTCGACAGAACTGGCACATCGGGTGGAAGTCCTTGCCTGTGTTGGCATGTTTCTGACCGGCCGGGCCACCACGACTACGTCCGATATTGTGTCCCTTAAGTGCACCCTTCGTAAACACCTCTTGCTCCTGAATGAAGAACGATTGGTGAGCCAAACAGAGCTCGCAGAACTCGACGCCATGTTCATGACGCAAGTGTTCCTTCAGCTGCCCCAACGAGTGTTTCACCTCTCGACAGCGCTTCATCCTGCAGCTAAACTCGCGCAAACTGCGCAGATCGTAGTAGTGCGCTCGGCAGTCGACAAAGATCATTTCCGACTTCTCGTCGAGCACAGACTCGGGTCCCGCCGCATCGCCCCACAGCTCATAGCTCTCGTACGGACGCGGGGCGCTGCTGATCACCACGCGCTCCAGCGGCTGCTTGCACATGGGGCAGTTACGGTCGTCCATGATGAGTCGCATACGCATGGAACACTTACTGCAGATCCCATGGTGGTTGCATTCGCCCACAGCGAAGAACTTGATGGGGTCGGCACATAGCAGACAGAACTCGGGCTCCTCCTCCTCTTCAGCAGACGCACCCGCAGTCTCTTGAGCAGCAACAGCAGCTGCTGTACTGTTCTTCTTGGCTGGTCTTTTCCTCCTCTTGGGTTTAGTCGCCGGCGTCTTCTCCTCTTCTGCTCCTGCTGTTGCGTTCTCCGCTTCCATTGGCTCAGTAGATGGGGCAGAATTCTTCTTCTTGCGCTGGCGAGGACGCGGTCGTCGCTTACGCTGGTCTGTCGCGTCTTGGTGGTTGTTTGCATTGGGTGCAGAGCCGTTAGTGGGGGCGCTGGCGCGTCGACGGACGGAGCTGGGCACCTTCGTGAAGGCCGGTGTGAGCGCCGAGAGCGTGGAGGACACAGCGACGCTGCTGACGGGAGTAGAGCTACTCGCCACGCTCGTCATGGACGTTGGAGGCGCTGTGCACTTGGCAGATACGACTTCTTTGAGTTCTTTTAATGCTACGGAGCTGGTGGGCACTTGACGCGAGGTCAGTTGGGTGAGATATGAAGCGAATGCAGCAGTGGACTCAAACGGACTCAGACTATAGAATCAGTCTGACGAGTGATGGTCAGACTGATTCTGCAATCTGAGTTACTGACCAACAGGAAGGCGCGAAGAAAGATCGAGGTACAATACTGGTAACCACGATGTAACCTGGTTACACATAACCCTGCGACATTTTTTGCGGATTACGAATCCTAGTGGAGCCAATTATTACCAGTACAAAACAAACGCAAGACCCCTCCTGAGCCGCTGACATCTTCCGACTCACTTGCAGATTCTCCGACAAGCTCAGCGAACTCGGTATTGTACACCAGCCATGCCGATCGAGCAACTGAAGACGGTGCTGCGGCTGCAGGCTACGGTAGTGGAGGGCTTCGGCCGCGGCGGCAAGCAGCTGGGCTGCCCCACGGCCAACCTCTCGAGCAAGGACCTGGGCGACCTTCTGGAGCAGCTGCCCACGGGCATCTACTGCGGGTGGGCCACGGTGGACGGCAAGGGCCCGTACAAAGCCGTCGCCAGCATCGGCTGGAATCCGTACTTTAAGAACGAGGTGCGGTGGGGTCGACTGCATTGCAGCGGAGATGAGGGAGACTTGAGAGGGTGCTGACTGTTGTGCTCTGTTGTTGTTATTTTGTTGCGCTGTTGCTTGTTGCATTGCAGGAGAAGACAGTGGAGCCCCACCTGCTGCACAAGTTCGACAAGGATTTCTACGGCGCGCAGCTTAAGTTCCTCATCACTGGCTACATCCGCCCCGAGATGAACTTCTCGTCGCTTGAGTCGCTGATTAAGGCCATCCAGGACGACATTGCACAGTCGGAGGAGTGGCTAGACACGCCCGAGGGCAAGTCCTGGTCGCAGGACGCACTGTTTCAGTAGGTTAGGAGGTACACGCGATGCGAGAGTGCGGAAGTCTTGTGTATATTCAGCGGGTTTAATAATGAGACCCCGATTCGATAGATACATGTATGTAGCTTTGTCTGCGAGGTAATATGACCAAAACAGGCATTCATACGAGCGCAGGTACTTCTATTCTCATTTTTGCATTATGTTTACTCTTTACCCATGACAATACAGATAACACCGAGGACCATCAGCAAGATACTGGGGATTTTCTTGCGCAGATTCCGCTCCCGGAACAGGAATCGCCCCAGCAGCACGCTCCATATGCAGCCTGACCGCTTGATCGCGATCACGTACGAGACCTCGAGGTGCTGCGTCGCCACGAGGTTAATGTAATACGCCACGATGCTCGTGACGCCGGTAAGGATGACGAATTTCCACGGGATCTTCACCTCCTGTCCGATCGGGAGGTAGATTTCCTCACCTCCCACACGCATCTTCTGCAAGATGTAGCAGCCCACTGCCACAATGACCTGAATTGTAGCGCCATACACCAGCGGCGTCGCGTTCTGCACGCCGATCTTGTCGAACGCGTTGGAGATGCTCCACAGGAAAGCCACGAGAATCATATACATGGACCCTTTGCTCGCATTCGACGAGTCCATCAGCAGGTCCTTGCTCGCATGTTCGTCCTTGGCGCCTTGCAGCCAGAAGCCTCCCAGCGTGGCAATCGAGATGCCCAGCACACCGGAGACCGTGGGGACTTCACCCAGCACGAGGAACGCGACGACCACCAAGAACGCCGGTGTGAACGACAGGAACGGCACTGTCGCCGTCAGTGTTGAGATCTGGATGGCTCGGTTGTACAAGTAGCTGGTGATGATGTTGATGCCGCCGCTGATGCACACAGACGTCCAGAAGAGGTGGTTGAGCTGCGGCAGGCGGCCGCCCGAGTCCACAATGGCCCACACCACGAACAGCGGCGCCTGGATGAGCCCACGCATCGCCACGACCATGAACGGGTCCATGAACTTGGTCAGATATTTGCGCATGGGGTCGCAGAGCGCGTTGACCACCGAGTTGATCACTGCGATGGAGACGCCGTACGACATGAGCATTGCGGCGGCGAGTTCCAGGTGTTTGCGGGCGAGAGAGGGCGGTTCTGACTGTGGAAGGTGGTGCAGGAGACTGCGGAAGACTCGGGTACGCGCTGGAGACAGCTCCTTGCGGCGTTTGGCGCTCGACACGTAGAGGGCAACTGGTCTGCTTCTGCTGGAAGTGCCAAGCCTTTGCCGTCTGACGCACGTAGCTGACCCGAGTCTGACTGTTTTTTTCGCAGGTTTTTATTGGTGAAAAAGTTGACAGGCGTGGCATAGTGAAATCAAGATAAAGGATGCGTCACGACCGTTGAGATGTTCGCTGCCCTAACCTCATTGGGTACGTCGTCGCGATCTTTAGCAGACACCAACAATTGAGACGCCGACAGCAATGCAGCTCTCTCGGAGCGAGGTTAAGCGGCGGCTAGTCAGCGTCTGCAGGGAGATGATGGCTCTCGTGGCTGGCAGCTATGGCCCGTTGGGCAGGGCGCAGCTCCTGCAGGCGAACGCGCAGTGCCCCGACGCCCTCACGATCACATCCGTCTCTGAGCGATACTTCACGCACCTCAAGTAAGGTAGACGGGCGCTGAATTTTTTGATATGTGGGTGCAGCAATGAAGAGTGTTGTCGACATTGCTGGCGTTGGTGTTGCCAGCCGACAGAGGAGTTGACGAGGAAAACAGTGCGCTAACAGAAGGAACTGTCCGCGGTGTGCAGCGTTGGAGACTGTCCGATCGCCAATGCGTACTTCCACATACTCAAGAGCAAGGTGCAGCTTGGTCGTCACGTTAGCTGCTAACACATGCTCGGTAAATTTGCTCATACACATGTGACTTTGCTGCACGATTCTGGCGGTTCAGATCCGGAATCATGCCGATGCGGGGCTCTTCCTGGCAGGGTTGAGTGCGAGGTACGGTATTTGTGGTGAGGATCATGTTTTGAACTCAAAGTGATGTAGTTGTTCTTAACTACTGTGCTTCAAGTCTGCAACTGGAAATCCAGGAGGGATGCCTCGCGCAGAGTCCTCACCGGGTCGTTAGTAGGGGTGAGATCGGATTCCAAGTTTGAAGGTAAAAGATTAGCCTGTGCTGCAACTAATGGCCGCCTTTGTCGTGTAAAATGCAGGGCTGCAGCTAGCACTGGACTGGAGTTTGGAGTACCTGGACGATGCTAAGTGTCCTGTGCGTGTCGCGGTAGATTGGAGCTCTGCAACGTCAATCGCCGCTGTGATTCGCGGAATCGTTTCGTCTAAGCCCACAGCAGGGCTGGATGAGGTCACCATGGACACGGTGATTATTCCTCTTACTATCCAGGCATTCGTGGGCGTGTTTGGGTATGTAGCCGAGTACCCGAGCGAGTCTGTTCCTGTGCAGCTTCTGTTTGCACCCGGCCTAAAGTCCATCGCTAAATCCGAGACCTGGAAGCAAACAGTTTTCCTGGATCTCCCGTGGCCGATTCGGGGAAGATGTCATGGTACTAAGCAAAGCTCTCTATCACCTCCTATCTGCAATGTACGCGTCGTCTTGTTCAACATCACCATCGAGCCTCTAGCCCAAGAAGATAACGCTGATAGCGGTACAAGTGTAAATCACGCGGGCTCGTTGAGTGCCTTCCGACTGGAAGCACTCCGGCAGGTTGGCGACCGATTAGAACGGCTAGGCGCCACCGCAGTTCTATCGCAGAAAATCATCCCAAGGTACCTGCAAACATATCTGGCTGCCAAAGGTATCTTCACGCTCGATCGACTATCTGCCACATATATTCGTAAGGCGTGTTCCTGCTTGAAATTAGGAGATCGAACTGCTGGGGTCTTGATATTCACGTGACGGTGTCGTTCTGTTAGGTGCCGTACAGATGCTGAGCGGAGCCACTATTCTCAGCAACTGGAGGATCGATGACAGCATCATTAGTAGCTCTCTCGGTTTTCTATCTCTCATCACGATGCAAACACTAGGCACCAAGCAGTTTATCCGACTGCACCGGGAGAATCCCTCTAGCCCGACTTCATCCATTATGGACAGCGGAAACGCACACCCAGTGACAACAATTGCGATCGCCGCACCAGACCGCGTTGCGTACGATGAGCTCTGCCACGTGATCACGACGTCTCTCAAAACACTGGCAAGCTTGATCGATAACCCGTACGTTGTTGCTGGTGCCGGGTGTCTGGAGATCCACCTCGCAGCATTGCTGCGTGATCGTGCGAGCCAGCTACGAATTTCTGCTCCAGTGATGGGAAACAACAATATCGACAATCAAGCAGCGCGAACACTGCGTCAGTTAAGCCAAACGGTCATCGCCTTCGCCGATTGTCTGGAGAATCTGGCTGGGCGCTTATGCGGAAGTCACGCCACCGGAACTAATCGCGCGACGATGATCGAGAAGGTGAGCGATGCAAACAGCCAGTCTCAGTTGGCAACAACGGCGCTGTCAGGGGATGATAGCTTATCCAAGCCAAGCATACACACACTCTTTGGCTGGGATCCAAGAAAGCGCTCCGTGATGTCAGTGCTATCGTATACGTATCAGGATGAGCCAGGAATCGACCAAGAGAAGATCATAGTAGACGCTTGCATCCTAGATGTCTTGCAAGCCAAGAAAGAAGCGTTAGTGCTCACTATAGAGAGTGTGTCCTCTCTGAGTCGCATTGCATGGGTCGTCCGAGCTCCTTGAGAAGACAAAATGCACGAAGTAAAGGTGAATCACCTCGTTCTATCTATTCATCATCCAGTTGTCCCCACCACGTTAGTAGAATTGCTGGGCAGCGTCGTATCCAGACAAGTCTCCACTCGCTAGGAACGGCACAAGCAGCGGATCATGCTTTTCGCCCTCCTCAAGTCCATACCGCGGGAGCAGATACGACGTCATCACGGGCGTGTAGTTCTCCGGCAGTCGGAAGCCTTGACACACCACGAACGCCTCGTTACTCTGCGCACGACTGCTCATGGGCTTCGAGCACGAAACACTATCGAAGAACACGCTGAGCTGCGTAGCCAGCAGATCGTACTGCTCACAGCGGAAAATCTTGGCCACGAAAGCTCCGCCTTCCTCCAGCACGTGGGTAGTGATGTTGAGCGCCGCAGCGAGCAGCTCCGCCTGCACGAACTCGTCGATATCGTGCACACCCGTGACGTCCGGCGCGCCGTCGCTCACGACCACTTGGGCCTTGGCGCCGTGGAAGTGGCTGGTGATCTGCTCGGCCGTGCGCTTGGACGTGATGTCGCCCTGCAGCAGCTGCACGCCGGCGATCGGCGCCATCTCCTGCAGGTCCACCGACACGATGCGCACGTCACCGCTGTCTGCGCTCTGCACGTTGCTGTCGTCGTACAGCTTGCGACTCAGCACTTGGCTCCAGCTGCCGGGCGCCGCGCACAAGTCCACGGCGCGCTGCACATTCCGCAAAAAATCGAACTGCTCGTCCAGCTGCAGCAACTTGAACGCCGAGCGCGCACGAAAACCCACCTCCTTGGCCTTGCGGTAATAAATATCCTGGTAAACACGTAGCGAAGGTTAGATACAGGCATACACAGGCAGACAGTAGCAAGACACGCACTCGGCTCGCTTCGGTGGACTTGGTCATCGTATTGTAACGTTAGCTCTTGGCTGGTAGGAAAGTCACAACTCGAATATTTCGCAAATATTTCGCCTGTTTTCTCACATTCTCCTGTAAAGAGGTGTTTGTCTCTTGTCTGGATTATGGCTGTTTTCTCATTCTCTATAAGGAACAAAAATCAATTGCCGACGACGGCACACAAAAACAAACAACTCGGTTCTGTAAGACACATCAGTCCGCACTCCACCGAGACACTGCGGCCATGCGCGCGCAGACCTCGTCGACCGGCATCGGCTTCGGCATGACCATGGCAGGCACAGAAGGAGCCCCCCCTTCTGTGCCCGACGCGCTCTTCGAGTCCGCTACCGACTGTTACGTGTGCGACAAGAAGTTCCACGCCTTCCGCCGCAAACACCGCTGCCGGGTACGTACTGCAGGGCCTGATTACACGTAGATAGGTAGACTAAAACACCGCACACCAAATCTAATAACCTTCCCTTATTATGGTAAACTAGTCGTGTGGCAACGCTGTTTGTGGCGGGTGCGCGCGGACCCATAAAGTGATGCCGAGCTCCATGATCGTCCGCTACAACAACGAGCCTGTGCGCGTGTGCGACCGCTGTATTCGTGATCAGAATCAGATGATGCTGGAGCGTCGACGTGCTGAGGACGTGGAGCGAGCTCGAGCTCGTCAAGTGGCGGCGCTGGAGGAGGAGGAGCGTCAACGCGAGGCGGAGCGTATGGTGAGGGAGCGGGAAGTGATAGAAGCGCAGGCCCGACGCGAAATGATACTGCGCGCAATTGAGGAGAAGCACCTGGGCCCTCGTCCGGATCTACGCACGTTGAGGTCGAGATGTTCTCGAAGTCTGGACGACTGTGCACGAGATGCACCGCCTCAGTCGCTGTATTCGAAGGAGTTGAGCTCATTCCTTGAAGACGCCGAGAAGAGATCCGTTGCGTTGGTCGCCAAGCCGTATGCGGCTGGCGACATTTTTGAAGATAAAGAGGAATTGGATGATGCGGAGACAGTGGAGACCACTGTGGTTCAGGAAGCGGAGGAGTGTGCCATTTGTCTCGAGACGATGGATGTCGGAGACGCGATCTACACGACGGCGTGTGGACATAGTTTCCACTGGAGTTGTCTCAAAGAGATCCAGAAATCGGACTCGAGCAACTACGACAAGTGCCCGTCGTGTCGTGCTACCATGACAGAAATGCAGGTCAAAAAGCAGTGTGATCACCCGCGTGTGCGTCTCGGACATCGGTTTTGCCGCGACTGTGGCGCAGCTGCCACAGAGGGGGACGCGAAACCTCGAGGCGATGAGACGGGTGGTACAGTGGGCGGCTCTGGTATGCGGATGTCGACTCCTTCCGGTGGGCCGGACCTGAATCAACCTGTTTCATACCGCGCCAGCTCGCACGGTGCGCTCGTGCGTTGTCCGCAGTGCCATATTCAGATGCGCGTGTTGCCCCACATGTATAACATGTACGTCCTCAAGTGAACCTGCAGGGTTGTTGTTGTCACGATAAATTCAGGTCCTAACATTGTGTGCGTGCGTTTCTACCGTTTGTGGTTTTCAGGCGCGTGGCATGTCCGTCGGGCCACATGTTCTTGGTTCAAATCGCCGGACAAGCGGGAAATGGTGGTGGTGGTGGTGGACGCGGCGGCTACGGCTTTGGATCGCGAGGTGGACTGGGTGGCTCAAGGTTGCCCTCGCGTGGTATGGGCATGGGCTACCCAGGTTCATACCATCGCTCCACACACACCTACTCTGAGCTGTAGTAACTTAAGAACCAAGACCAAATGTGCGCGCAACGTGAAGCGAAAGTAGCTCTCGACTCGGCGCCAACCAACCAGAAAACGAAGGTCTTCTGCAAACGCTCTTTATACTACCTACTTTACTTGCTTGATGCGCGCACATATTAGAGAGGAAAGAACTCTGGCAAATGATAACAAGCGCCTTTATTGTGATTTTGATGACTCGTATCTTGTTTTGTGGAGTTCCCTCTGGTCGAATTTGCTTGAGTGTGAGTAGTGATCCCGATCGCCATCATTGTCCATGCAGAGAGAGCATCATTTTAGATCACCACAATCTTTGCTGTCTGCGAAATCCACACCGTTTGACCTTGCACAACTCGGTCATTGTTGGAGTACAACCAGTTGTCGTTGGTACGAGCGTTCACAATGTGCGTTTGCGGCTTTACCTTGGGCACCGGCACATCTTCTCCAGTGCCTTGGGTGGCCCAATCTTGGTCGACTGTAGCAACGGCCTGAACAAAGTACGTTCCAGCTGCAGCAAATTCGACGTTTGCGGAGAACAAGCCCTTGTTGTTAGCTTTCACCCTCAAGCCTAGATCCTCGTGATACCATCGCGTGACGCCGCTCTGTGCATGTGTGTGTGTGAGCGTAGCGTCGGCGGGGTCACCGGACCAAACCTTCAGCTGAGTGCTGTCCACCGTGATAGCTCCTGCTACCTCCCATTTGAAGATTGCGGCTTTCTCAACGGTGGTGTTGTGTGGGTGCGTTTTCCAGAGCACATACGGCTGCACCAGATCAATATACAACAGCGACAACCGAACATTACGAGGGACATGACCAACCATTTCCGAATCTGGGAGATAGTCACTCAGAGCCTCGTCCGAAAGTGTCGTGCTATCGCCCAAGCTCGTCGTGTTCGGCTACTTGCTGTCACTAGTTTCAATCAGGACATTAAACGCGCGATGGGTGGCGTTGTTGTACTTGGTCTTAGCCGCTGGGTATCCACCAAAAGTTGACGGGTTGCATTCCCCAGTAGGCTTCGGAGTCGAGAACTCGTTCTCCCAAGAAGCTGCATAGCCCCAATCTTCCATTCCACCGTTCACCGCGTAGACCACGTCGTTCATTGTGCCGTCAGGGTAATATTCGTCGTTCTCTTCAAATTTACCTCCGAATTGGGACATGATGCGAGCGAGTTGCTGCTGACTACGATCGTCAGGACTCTTTTCGCTTTTGCCAGACTCCTTGACGTGGTTCTTGCCGCCCCATTCGTACGTGATGCAGTGCGTACCAGCATGGAAAGTGATGCCAAGCTGGAACAAGTGGTCGCGCCACAGTTCGTTTAGCGCTCGAGCCGCCATAGTCACCATGCAATCCTCGTCATTGTCCAGGTTGTAGGGAAAATCTCGATTCGGGTCAACGTCGAGTTCCTTGCGGACGTTGTGGTCGTAGCCATACGCGTTGGCGGTCGGTACAATCACGACGGTGCGGGTCTTCACGAGGTGTTGAAGCCACGCGTTGCCGTTGGTTCTGCTAGCGTGCGACAGCAAATGCTCTGCCAACGCAACGACTGCCTATGGACCCACCCGCTCGTTGCCGTGCACAGCACCACTGAAGATTAACTCGGGGCGCTCCGGCTCAGGCAACGTCGCCTCGTCCGTGATCTTGATCACAAACTGTTCACAGGGCACCGTCTCGTTGTTCCGAGTGCACTGGAGTTCCTTACGCTTAGGCAAGTCGTACTTGTCCTGTACACTGAGTACCTCGGCGTAGTCCGGGTACTTTGTCTCCAGCTCCAGGAGGTAGTCTACAATCTCACCGTAGGAGCGCTCCTCGTAACCAGTAGCAGCCGCCGAAGCAGCGGCAGGGGTCAAGATGCAGGCGACTACGGAACCCAACGGGAGCAGCAACGTTGGAGCCCTCATCTGTATTAACGTGCCACGAATCAGTGCTCAAAATGAGTCTGTGTCGATTGGTCTTTTTGACAATAGTATTGCAGTTATTGGGGCAATATTAATCTCACATTTGCAGTAATAAATATTTCCATTGAAAATACCAATAAGTACTGTACAGTAATCATTTTTTTCCAGAAATTTGCACGCTACGACGACTAGCATCATGGTCACCAACAAAGACATCTGTGCATTCTACTACGAAGTAGTCAGTGAGGGCCAGTACAAGTGCAAGTTGTGCGGTGTTTTCCGCAAGCAGCTTCCGCGATCCGGCTACTCCAACTTGACGGGTC